>JBAIZL010000007.1:1765264-1845264 GCA_036971475.1 Prosapia bicincta | reverse complement strand
ATTTGGGTAAAGAAATGTTTACATAGTGTTGATCAATAACAAAGATAGGAGCCTGGTTGTTTGGAGATAACAACATTTAGAGCATTAAAGGCTTAAGAACAAATCTTTTAATAGTTTAGCTAAAAATCTCCGGTTTTTATTAACTACGCTCTGAGCTTGCTAATTTAAACGCCCCTGGCACATTTTTCCAATATTATTTTCCGAAAGAGAGATTCAATTTATAATTGAGTTTTTGTGTTGAGTTTATAATTGAGAATGGTTTATAATTGGGCTTAGAAAATACCTTGCCTTTTATATTTGCTCATTTTCATGAACGTCTGGCTTTGTGTCGGCACACAATGGCTCCATACTCGTTAGTGAAAATTAAAACACGTGTTCTCAAACATAAAACTTTAAAAACTATGCAGAACACACAAACGTGCATGTGAAGGTTGAGTTTATAACATTTCTTGTGATTGAAGAACTTTTTCCCTTTTCTCTCATTACCTTTGTGTTCACATTTAGTTGTGAATTATATTAGTGAATGTATTATAAAGCCGTTATATTAACGTATTTTGTAAAGTTATGTTGCCAAATAAGTCATAAATCAAACAAATTCGCAAGAATAACACTTCCTAAGACTTGTTCGTTTACTTTTACTTAGCTACAAACTTTATTCATTCAAAAGTTCTCACTCCAGGGAAAACTTCTCCGGTCCTTTCTCTTCCTCTTTCTCTGTATAAAGTATCCACGTGTGTCGCATATCATTCGTATATTTTTTCATTTAAAATTGTTTCTCCTTCAAATTTTCCTCTTTATATTCAGTAATAATATTTTATAAATATCTTCTTTGTAGAAAGTCTTCGGAAAGACAGAAAAAGTAATAAAACTTGTCTATGATTCACCAAAACTGAGAACTAATATTAAATAACAAAAATAACATTTTGAAAACATTTTAAAAATCTCCCTTCTCTCCCTCCTCCCCTCTCACTCTCTGTCTCTCTCTCTCTCTCTCTCTCTCTCTCTATATATATATATATATATATATATATATATATATATATATATATATATATATATATATATATGTATATATATAATATATATATATATAGTATATAGTATATATATATATATATATATATATATATATAGAATATCAAATGTGTTTTCCTGTTAGAATATTTTTAAGATTAAATAATATACACTAATACGGGAATATTTAATTTATTGAATAATTAACCATAATAATAATATAAATAGTAGGCCTATACATGAGAAAAATGGAGTATATAAATTAGAATGTGAATTTTGTAATAAAGTTTATATAGGACAAACAAAGAAAAAATTAAAAGAAAGGTATAAAGAACATTTTAATGCTTTTTTAAAACCAAATATATATAAGTCTAATTTCGCAACCCATTGTATTAATAATAATCATATGTTTCCTAATATAAATAATATGAAAATTATAAAAGAAGTAAATAAAGGGTTAAAAATGAACGTATGTGAAGCATTTGAAATTTACAAGCATAATATTGATAACAAATTAATAGATGAACAAATTCAAATACGTTCTAAATTCCATACTATGTTCAATGTATATAATGTTGTGGCAGCAGTGGAATAGGTTTGGCAATATTGTAATAGATTTGGCAACTGTGTAATGCTTTATCTAGTAGCTTCATGTTTATTAAACAGTTCTTTTACCATTCTTAGTATTGTAATTCCTGAGGGTGTTGGTAATGTCAACCAACGAAAAGCTTTGGGTATATTATTCAATAAATTAAATATTCCTGTATTAGTGTATATTATTTAATCTTAAAAAAAGAAAAAAAAAATATATATATATATATATATATTTATATATATATATATATATATATATATATATATATATATATATATATTCATTTATCAGTGTTTCCGACATTATTTCAGCAAAATATCCTGTCCTCGTACGAAACTATTATCACACACCACTAGAACATTGAGAGTTCCTCAATCCATACTTCATTATAATATGTCTTCTAATAGAATGTAGCACATAGTTACACTCCATTAACATCGACAGAAGATATAATATATAACACAAGATTACAATATACCACTTGGCACAAAGGTGTCACATGTTTACTTCAGGGAAGATTCAAACCCCTATCAGAGTTCTACATATAATTCTTCATCCTTAAGAAATCTCACATAGATTTCTAATCCATCGTTAAGATTTCCTACATGGATAAGATAAAGCGACAAACAAGAAGAAAAACCATTAGATGTGGATTGAGAATCTTTACTACAAACGTAAGACTTTATAAGTAAGTAAAAACGAACGAAAAACAATTAAAAAATATTATTCTAGCGTGTTTGTTTGGTTTATGACCTGTTTGTCCACTTAATATTACAAAAATGTGAATATAATGACATTATAGAAATAGAATCTAATGCAAAGAAATATCAACATACAGGTGATAAAGGAAAAGGGGGAAACCATATTAAAACCACTAACCACGATTTAATTTCACCCTTCAAAAGCTTTTTTGTGTGTATTTTTATTGTTTTGTGTTTTATGTTTGAGTATATGTGTTTTAATTTCCCTAACGAGTATGAGGCCATTGTGTACCGACACGACTCTAAAGGTTCATTAAAATGTACAAATACAAGCAAAAGTAATTTCCAAGCAAAATTCTAAAACTTTAAATCTCTCTTTTAGAAAGCAATGATGGAGAAATGGGTCCTGGGACGTTTACATTTTCAAAGCCCAGAGAAAATTAGTAAAAACCTAACAAAAGATTTTCAACATGACCTTTAAATAATCAATTTGTATTATTTTTGTATATATGCCAATAAAATATTATTTGCTAAAAAAAACATTTAAAAAACAATTTTCTTCTTTATATTTTCGAATGAAATATTAATTTACCAACAAAATGACATCATTCCCATAAAAAAGCAAAACAATATTTTTAAACAGTTCATCATATCCGTATGTGCCAAAATAAACAGTATTGAATCTGAATCAGCTGTAGATTGCCTTCTCGATCACTTATACCGACTACTCATTTTTGCCGCCTACTTCTGGGGAATGATGAGACAGAAGCTTCTCCGTGATGGCCCACCCACCACCATCATCCACGTATATAACAAGCATGAAACAACCCCTCTTCACCAAAATGATGCAAAATCTTCAAGAACGGTGCGAGTGTTGCTTAAAATTAATCGGGGTCATGTAGAACATGTTTATTAGTTTATACCAGAGTTTAACCAATTTAGCTTCTTTTTACTTGTAGGGTTTGTAAAACTATGTAAATAAAATCAAATCTTACAAATTTTCTGCTAATTTTGGCGCACACTGTAGTCGGTTTTGTACTAATTTTGATGCACACCGCTGTCGGAGGATTTAAAAAAAAAGAAAATAAACATTGATAAGAAATAGATTTTAGAATATACCGCATTAAATGAATTATGACTCCAAAAATTATTATGACTCCAGAAATAATCCTCCAAGGTCTGTGGACGGTGAGTTTATATACGTTTAGTTGTAACTAATTATGATAGAAAGATGTTTAAATTGTTTCCGTTTTGCGGGTCGTCTTTATTTCTATAAGTTACCTCGGGCTGTTCACTGGTCCCCTCTGGAAGATGGTATGGCACGGAATGTTCTCTCTCAGTTACCAGGAAGACCTGTTCACTTCTACTCTCGCAATCAGAATGCTACATCTTCTAACTTGGTTAGAATTTAGAAAGGGACCGGAAAAGTGCCGGTCTCTCGTGGCGACCCGTAAAACTACTTACTATTTTTCATTTTCAGAGATCGAGGTTTGGCAGTTAAATTAATTTACAATTTAATAAATATAAACAGTTTACCGTTTTCCCACTCAATTAGATGTAACATTTTCTATTTGCTTATTTTCTTAGTCTCCAAAATAGAATTTTTATATTCTACAAGTTTATAAAATCATTTTATACTTTCTTAAATCATTCTTACTTTAGAAACACCAAAAGTCTTCTACGTCGCAACAGATTTTAGGTTAGATTTATCTACCCCTCAGGAAATAAATAGTATTTAAATGCAAAATTATACTTCTTAGAGTTCACTAATTTACATTACTACTAAAAGCATACGTTGGGAGCTCTTAACTCCCCTCACTCCGCTGCAACGTAACTCAATGAGTAATTGTATTCTCAATATAAAATTAAATTATTCAATTCCATTTTACAAGGTGAAACAGTGTAAATGGAATTACATTCAGACTTAGAATACGACAAATTGGAAATACATTTATATAAATACATTTCTTATAAATACTTTTAACCGATGTACATTTTCTTATACTTTATTAACAAATTATATATTTTTTAGCTCATTAAATGTAAAACGTTATGTTTCATTAGTTAAATAAATAAATAAATATATATATATATATATATATATATATATATATATATATATAACATAACCTTTACACGCTATTACTAAATAAATACAAAGTTAAATCTTTCTTTGTTGGATAAAGGCTTGTGTAGAAAATGTCAACATAACATGTACCAAGGAAAGAGGGGTTCATATAAAGCTCATCTGGTTATAATTCTGAGCGAAAGAGATTTTGTGGCTCTGACAGAAGCGTAGTTCACAGTTGCAAAGTAACGCTTAACTCTGTAATGAAATTCGTCAGTAATAGGTTGTGAGAAGGGGGAACTTATTTTGCTCTTATTATTGAAATTTATTCCTTTTATTTTGTACTTTGCCGTATGAGGAAATAAATTTCAAGATGTTAGCTAAGAAGTTATTAATTTAACTGGCTTAACCTGTGCTTTTTAAGTGACTTTTGTATCTATTTATAAATTAATTTACTATCAACATAGTTTGACTTTTATATACTACTACCCTTTACACATTCTACTTCATATATTCCATTAATATCGCATTTTAATAGACTATATTCACTTAATATTGTAAATTGTATTACGCTATGTTCATTGTATTATAAATTTTGAATTCAAGATGATTACATCAAGCAAATTATAAATTTTATAATGTTCTTAGAACAGGATTGATTAGTATTAGCATTGAATATCATTCATTGTAATAAAATAGTATAGCAGGAATTGTTATGGAATGATATTGTATTCCGTCTCGTTATATGGTAAGCTATATAGATTCTAGCAAATGTAGTTTACGAAATATGCTAACTCAGAACTTTTCCACCCCATTACATTCGGGTGGAATAGACAAACTTCTGGATAATAGAGTTGGGAGAGGAAATTCTTGCCTGAAATTCCAGCAAATTTTATATTGAAACGTTTCGATTATGTTTTACTGATAATGACAACTATTTTCACCAAGGACAATAAAATAACTCTTTTGGAAATTTGCCATAACTATCAAAGTAATTTTAGATTTTTTTCTGATTCTTTCTATTAGTTCACACTCTCCATATATATCTCGTACACATTTTCAGTCTTGAAATAGTTTTCATTCATCCACTCAAGTTCAAATACATTTTGTTTTACTGTACCGGACGGCACTTTGATATTAATAAAGTTTTTCAACGAATAATTCATTAATAAAATTTTTCAAAAAATGAATTTTAGTTTCATATGGCAGAAAAACGTTTCTGCGAAAAGGGAGAGGGTATGCAATATTCCATCACATTTGCTTAAAATAAGGGATAACGAATAATTTAATAAAAAAGCTGATTTCATGTTACAGGTTACGTAGCTGTTTTAACGCATAGGTTATGTTACTTTATTTATAATAATTGTAATTATTTGATAAAAAATAACTAAAATGAAATGCTTTTTGTTGACTGGAAGCAGGAATTGAGTTTGAAAATTTTGTTTATAATACTTGTTACTTAAAAACTGTGCAATTGCTTAGAAAAAGACTCCTAAATACTTGTACTATTTTTATTTACTTCAAATTTATAAAATCTAAAATATTATTATTTATTCATATTTCTGATATTGCTAACCACCCTTTCTAACCTACTTTACATGTCGATTAAAACGGCGAAAAGTGTAATTTATTTTGTGGACTATTTTTTAGTTTCCCGTTTGTCATTTGCCAAGAGACTTTTACCCCACTACATCTAATCAAGCTGCTTGAGTAACGGGTCCTGTAACATAGTTCTAACAAAATGCTGACTTTAGGCGCTTTCTCTTTCTGTTGGGGAACTGCCTCATCCTATGTTAATTATGTATCTAGTAATTAAATCAACTAGGGGGGCTTTGTAGTCCGTAATGTTGAAATGATTCATTAATAAAAATTATGTTTAAATTAAATGATTGTAACGAAAGTTAGTACTAAGCAATAGTTATTTTTGCAATCCCTCTATTAGTCCACACGCCAGTATATATATATATATATATATATATATATATATATATATATATATATAAAGTATAAGTTAAAATACAAATACAAGAATTATAATTGAATTTACAATTGAAAGCTTTTCGTTGGCTAACAGTACCAACATCATCAGGAATATTAAGCAATTACTATATAATTACTAAACAATTACAATATATATATATCTATATATATATATATATATATATATATATATATATATATAATAAATTAAAAATATTTCAGAAACAAGAATACTTTTAATGAAAATATTTATTCTTTATATTTAGGGAATAAATATATTCATTAAAAGTATTCTTGTTTTTGAAATATTTTTAATTTATTAACTATATTACAAGAAAACATATCACCATATTTAATATATATATATATATATATATATATATATATATATATATATATATATATATATATATATATATAACAATCAATTTTTCAATCGTTAATATAATATCAATCGTTACTCATCCACTCAAGTTCAAATACATTTTTTAAACTTCTAGTGGATGGCACTTGATGTTAATACAGTTTTTTCAAATATTAATTAATTCATTAAATTTATTGAATTAACTTCAGTTTTATGGGGGAGAAGAACGTTTCTCAAAAGGGTTAAGGTATGCAATATAGTTATTTCGTCCCATTTAGTGTGAAGTAAGTGATAACTTGATTTCACTAAACTTCTGATTTTATGTCACAGGTTATATGGTAGAACAGCTGTTGTAATGTAATTGTTAAAATTATTTAACGCAAAAAGTAACTGAAATAAAATGTTTCTCTGTTGACCTAATTGGGAATTGATTTGTTTTGTAGGGAATGTTTTTGCTTATATTAACTGTCATTAAATGTAATTAGCTATATACGCGTTTTCCTCTTAAACCCTTAAAGCATATGTTTACCTTACACCCTACATATATAATAACGCGTAAACTGTTGCCTATAGTAGCACTATCTTTTTGTTTAAACCAGGACCTTCATTTCAGGAGATGAATCCACTTTGGGCACAAAGTCTTGCTGTTTCAGGAGATTTTTAGATTTTGTTCTTAGAATACGATTAAACCGTATAACTACAGTTGCTTCATAAAGATAGAAAAGTATTTTTAAAATAATTTAGGGAGATAAAACCCTCATCAAGGGATATAGAGGAGCTCTTATGGTGCCACGTATCGATAGTCGTCACCCAGAACTAAACTTACTCTTGATTGAGGTCATAAATATCAGGAACAAAATACTACAACCTTTCATAATTTCAAATAACACTAACGGATAAATATCTTTTCAGGAGATTAAATTATATATTTTTCTCTATTTCACTCGATAGACTGTGGTGAGTGACAATTGGTACATTGATGTAATGCTTACGTTGCTGCCAGGAATTTTATATTTTAGAATTTCGATTTAAATTACTGAAATTGTATTTATTCGTGTAATGGACGTACAACACTGTTTCAGTTTAAACAGTTTTTACACGCGTCAGTGAAATTAAAACACGTGTTTGAAATCAAAGAAACCCCTTTAAACAACTAGCATTATAAAAACGTGTGTGATAAAATGTAAAGTTATTGTGCATTTGGATGTTCAAACATATTTTTCGTAGTTCATTTAATATATTTGTGTCAAAGCATATATTTAATTTGGAACTGTGGAAACGGGTTACATAAACACAATAAATAAAAAATCAATAACTATAAAAAAATTATTCTTTTACTGTAATTCAACACTTTTAGGACATTTCGGTCCAAAGTAGCCATCTTCACAGTAGTACTTCAACGATCGTTATTGTTGAAAATGTTTATAAAGTCAGTTTCGTCAGAAAAAGTTTGAACAATCAGGGCCAAAAAAGTAAATGTCTCCAATCAAAAATATATATATATAGTCAAAGATTTTTACTTATAGTTAATTATAATTACCAATTGAAAACACAGTTAAAAACTTTAAAATATTTAGAACCTTTTTGTACCTAAGGACCACATGATAAGTTACGTTTTATCATATATCCGTTTTATATTTTATAAATAATAATTTAACGATAGTTTCGCGACTGCGATTTTTAAAGGTTTTAATATTTTTAAATTAACAGTAATTGATATATAATCGACAATTTAATATATATTTCCAAGTAGTTTACTTGTTTTATTTGAGAGGTTCACTCTATCGGGCGTTAGTCCCAATGACAGAATAGATTTTATGGGTAATGGGGAAACCTTAGATAGATTTTATGGATAATGGGGAAACATTATCAACTTATGAAGGAAATCTTGAAATAAAGATGTTTACACATTTGAAATTTAAACATCTCAATGTAAATCAGAATTTAATTTATTTATAAAATGTGTAGATTACTTTAAGAAATAAATTTAAGGAATTATGAAAAAAACTGGTCACGTGATATGAGGGAGATTTGTGGCTTTATTCGGGTTTTATAGAAGTGGCCCACGTGAGAGATCAATCGGTGGATTGCAGCCGATTGTACAGTGACAGTGAACGAACTGTACGTCTGAAAGTGAACAAAAGGCAGGGCTGTAAAAGTGCACAAAAGCTTTCATTTTGTTTTTGCAAAGTCTGCGCAAATGGGACTCCATTAAAGGAAAGGAGACACGTCCCGTATAAATAGGAATAAAATCCGTCATTCTTGACAGCGAGCCCAGTCCGCATTGATTTATTTTCCCCAGGCACTTGTTCATCATATATTGTGAAAATGTAAGGAAATATAGGAGTGTATGTGTATTTTCATTGCTTGCTGAGTACGCTCATAAAAGTTATGTATTAATATAAAATATATTCATACAACTTGTACATACTCGTTCTTGAATAAATATCACATTATAAGTTTCTTTCAGGTTAAAACCAGTCCAATACATTTTATATTTTGGGGACTAGGCAGTTGTTCAATCCGAATGCTGATCCCGACTTCTGACCGTAAGTTCGCTTCTTTTGTCTCTAGCACTAAATATATACAAACCTATTTACTTCCTGTTCTAAATTAAATCGATTATTTCCATTGTCCTTATCACTTCTAGATATTTATCGCCGACGAGAAAAAACTTGTTAGATGTCAGTATTAATTGAAACCATTATTTCTAAAAATAAAGTATAGCCTTTAAGGTTTTTACTTTTTATTAACCTAAGAAAAGGCTTTAGCGCAATTAGTTCCATTAATAACTTACTATTTGGGATTATTATTGTTTTACTATTCCAAATAGTACCATTACTATCGTACATATTTATTCATCTATGACGTAAGAATTGGGTAGAAACCTCTTTAGAACCCCGATAGAGGTGCATATACTAGAGGCACTTGACCCCCTGGACACGTTCTGCCATATCCCTTCTACAGGATATACCTGTACCAGGAGTTTTATGTTTCTCTTGTAACCCTGCCTATACTTACAGTCACACTGGATGATCGCTTATAATGTAACACTCTTGAAAATAAGGTGTAACATATAAATTCATTTATATATTTCATTTTTATTTAATAATTACATCGTCCCAATGTAAAAGAAATTTTTTGTTTTCTTGGTGCACATTGTGAAGCTAGCGTAGGTGGTGAGCGCTCCTAGCGGGCGAAATAGAAAAATAACGAACGAGTTAGTAACTTAAGGTAATTAACCACCTCACGCCATGTGACGTAAGCATGAGGCGATACTTCTGAACCAATCAGAATATTCATATATATAAATAAGGGTGGGGGTTTGATTGAAACTTTCAGTTAGCGCGTCCTTGCAAACCCCACTTCTCCAAAAGCCTTCGAACGAGACGGACGAGATGGCACTTTCGGACATAACTTAGAAATTTATAAGCTTCCAGTATTCAAAAATTAAGATGTCAAGGCCGGTACCAAATTTTATTAACGGAACAAAAGAAGAAGTCAGAATCGATTATTTGTGTGTTACAAATAAGTAAAAGTTTATATAATTTTTGTTTAAGAGCGCTGATTGCAAAGCGATGTGTTAAGTGTTAAGTGTACCAAATCCATGTGCAGTGTAGGTAAATTAAACACGATCATATTTTGCACGTCCCCTTGCTGTCTCTGCAGATCATCATCAGGTGGTAAGACTCTGTGAATATTTTGTGTATTATTTTAAATGTGTTTCTTTCCAGCTGACTATTGAAATGACGTGTGACTATATCTAGACCCTACATAATTGATAAACCAATTTTGGGGAGTTTATACTTATTTTAAATAGCAGTCAGCGGGAATAGGCTTGTTTTGGGCATGGCCCTATGAACGAGAAATATACACGTAACTCAGGGATTTTAGCACGGTTTAACAAGCGGGGTGATTGGCAGATGTTTGGTTTTTTTATAAATAAGTTTTTTAAACAACAAAATTTTGGTATTCTGCGTGCTGTGAAGTGAATCAAAGGGAGGGACGTTGCAACACACACACAAATACACGCACACAAGTAAATTCGTTAGTGTGTTTCGTAGTAGATTTTGTATTTGTTCAAAATCAAAATCTTAAATTTTGAAGATTTGTCAATTTTTAACCCATACAAAGTCAGTAAATAATGATAAATTTTTTGCCAAAAGTGGTTCCCATTAAATGTTCGTTTAATGTCAGTCAGTAATCAAGCATAAACCTAATGATCGTTAGTTTCTCCCTTCTCTCTCTCTCTCTCTCTCTCTCTCTCTCTCGTGACGACAGATACACCCTCGTTACCATAGTAATTTGTTTCCGTCTGTAGCATCTCTACACTTGTAGAACATCATCATATTTCGTGTTGTCGAAAGTTGGAAGGAAATACATTTATCGATATAGTATGGTCGAGATTCCATTGACATGTGTGCTTCCAAGTATATTTATTACATATTATATTTATTATCTTTGTTTTACATTCTAAACATCAATATCTCATTATTTTTTCACAAGTAATGTTAAAATTAAGGGAAATTTGTTTTGTTAGGTTGGTAATGCTTTTAACGCATTACTTGTATGTCGTGGAATTGTCGACTTTTAGTGTCTGAGGTTAGGTGAAAAGTTACAAATTCCCTGAAAGTTTCTGAAACCCGCGTTCAATTTAGTGGCTACCATTGGCTTGTAACATAGGCTGTGAGCAACCACAGGGAACTTTACTCGCCGCAAGAGAAACTTGCTACGAGCTAATCTATTACCTAAAGCTGCTAACTTGCTGCGAATTGTTCAACATACTTCTGGTCAGGAACAAAAGTAGCGTTTCTACTGGTAAGTAAAGTTATATAGTGTATTGCTTAAACGTAGAAATACTCCATGAAGGTATGGGTAGAATTACTACGTGAAGGTGTGGGTAGAATTACTACGTGAAGGTGTGGGTAGAATTACTACGTGAAGGTATGGGTAGAATTATTCTGTGAAGGTGTGGGTAGAATTATTCTGTGATGGTGTGGGTGGAAATACTCTGTGAAGTAGTAGGTAGAATTACTCTAAAGATATGCCTAAAGGGATGGTCTACCAATTACTTTAAGATATGGGTAGAACTACTGTATGAAGGTATGGGTAGAGTTACTCTATGAGGAATTGGCTAAGATTATTCTGTGAAGGTGTGGGTGGAAATACTCTGTGAAGTAGTAGGTAGAATTACTCTAAAGATATGCCTAAAGGGATGGTCTACCAATTACTTTGAGATATGGGTAGAACTACTGTATGAGGGTATGGGTAGAGTTACTCTATGAAGAATTGGCTAAGATTATTCTGTAAGGTGTGGGTGGAATTAATCTAAAGGTATGGCTAAAGGAATGGTCTAAAAATTACTTTATGAAGATATGGGTAGAACTACTGTATGAATGTATGGGAAGAGTTATTCTATGAAAGGTTGGCTAGGATTAGTCTATGAGGGTATAGCTAAATTACCCTTTAAAGTAACAGGTGGAATCAATCTAAAGGTGTGGCTAAAGGGATGGACTACCAATAACCTAATGAAGATATGGGTAGAACTATTAAATGAAGGTATGGGTAGAGTTACTCTATGAAGAATTGGCTAAGATTATTCTGTGAAGTTGTGGGTGGAATCAATCTAAAGGTGTGGCTAAAGGGATGGACTACCAATAACCTAATGAAGATATGGGTAGAATTACTCTATGAATGTCTGGATAGAAATATTACGTAAAGTAGAAGGCGGAGATACTCTAAACTAGTGGCTAATGTTATGGTCTACTAATTACTTTACCAAGATTACTCTATGAAGGTATGGGTACAATTACTCTGTGAAGTAGTAAATGGAATTACTCTAAACGTATAGCTAAAGGGAATGTCTATCAACTACTTTATTAAGATATGGGTAGGTTTACAGTATGTAGGTAGGGGTAGAATACTCTATGAAGGTTTAAGTGGAATTACTCTAAAGGTGTGGCTAATGGGATGGTCTAGCAATTACTTTATGAAGATATGGGTAGAACTACTCTATGAAGGTATAAATAGAATTACTGTATAAAGTATTAGGTGGAAATAATCTAAAGGTGTGGCTAAAGGGAAAGTCTACCATTTACTTTATGATTTATGGGTAGAAATACTGTATGAAGGTATGGGTAGAGTTAATCTATGAAGGGTTGGATGGGATTACTCTATGAAGATATAGGTAGATTTATTCAGTGATTAGTATGTGGAATTACTCTAAAAGTATGGCTAAATTGATGGTCTACCAATTACTTTATGACATGGGTAGAACTACTGTATCAATGTATGGGTAGAATTACTCTATGAAGATCTGGGTTGGAATACTCTATCAAGGTATGGATAGAATTACTCTGTGAAGTAGAATGTGGAGTTACTTTGAAGGTGTCCTAAAGGGATGTTCTACCAATTACGTTTTGAAGATATGGGTAGAATTACTGTATGAAGGAATGGGTAGAATTACTCTGTGAAGTAGGACGTGGAATTACTCTAAACGTATGGCTAAAGGGATGGTCTACCAATTACGTTTTGAAGATATGGGTAGAATTACTGTACGAAGGAATGGGTAGAATTACTCCGTGAAGTAGGACGTGGAATTACTCTAAACGTATGGCTAAAGGGATGGTCTACCAATTACATTATGAAGATAGGGGTAGAACTACTGTATGAACGTATGGGTTGAGTTATTCTATGAAGGGTTGGGTAGCATTATTCTGTGAAGTAGTAGGTAGAATTACTCTAAAGGTGTGTCTAAATTCAAGGGAATACCAATTACATTTTTAATATATGCGTAGAACTACTGTTGAAGGTATGGGTAGAGTTAATCTATGAAGGGTTGGGTACGCTTACTGTATGTAGTTATGGGTATAATTACTCTGTGATGTAGTATGTGGAATTACTCTAAGGGTGTGGCTAAAGGGATATTCTACTATTTACTTTATGAAGATATGGGCAGAACTACTGTTTAAAGTAATGGGTAGAGTTACTCTATGAACGGTTGGATGGGATTACTATATTGTAGGTGTATATAGAATTACTCTGTGAAGTAGAAGGTGGAATTACTCTGAAGGTGTTTTATAGGGATGGTCTACCAATTACTTTCTGAAGGTATGGGTAGGGTTACTGTATAAAGGTATGGGTAAAATTATTCTGTGAAGAAGTACCTGGAATTACTCTAAAGGTATGGCTAAAGGGATGTTCTACCAATTTCTTTTTACAGTTATGGGTAGAAGAACTGTATGAAGGTATAGGTAGAGATACTGTCTGAAGTAGTAGGTGGAGTTACTCTAAAGATGGGGCAAAAGGGATCTTCTACCAAATTCGTTATGAAAGATATGGGTAGGATTACTGTATGAAGGTTTGTGTAGAGTCACTCTATGAAGGTGTAAAGGGAAATACTATAAAGATGTGGCTAAAGAGTTTGTCTACCCAATTCTTTATGAAGGGTTGGGTAGAATTACTCTATGAAGGTGTTGGTGGAATTACTCTGTAAAGAGTGGAATTACTAATTGCTAAAGGGATTGTCTACCAATTACTTTTTGAAGATATGGGTAGAACTACTGTTTGAAGGCATGTGTAGAGTTACTCTATGAAGGGTTGGGTAGGAATGCTCTGTGCAGATCTGGGTAGAATTACAGTATGAAAATATGGATAGAATTTATGTATGAAGGCAGACTGTCCTAGTAAATTGAAGGCTTGAATACTAACATAAACGTCCGGTGCTGTAATACCCTGTGTGATGAGTTCGGTCAGGGTAGGCCTTAACTAAAACTGCAACCTCAGACTCTTGACTTGGTTCTGGGCTGTTATAATCCCCCCTCCCTAGTTAAACCTTCAACAACTACCTAAACGTCCTGGTGTTAGATCCGTCGTAGTGGCAAAGAATATCTGTGATTTTCCCCTCAGACTCTCCGATAAAAGGTAGGTTCAGGTCCGCTAGCCCGAGTACCATAGAATCCTGCGCCAGGTAGTTCTAAATCCCTATGTTTTCCTTCGATATCACTAATCACAACCTTTTGCTTTCATTTGTATAGTTCTCATTCCATGCTTGTACTACAATTTAGCAGGTTCAGGCGAACAAGGCAACCGCCAAGGGCACCGGCATCAAAATGATTTGCACTTACCGAAAACTGTAATTTTTTAAAAGCAAATGAAACTTAAAATATCTGTTTAAAGAACAAGTTGTCGATGGTTCCTGTAAATGTAACTAAATACGAGTGTTTTCTTGTATGTTTTCCTCCTTACTTATATTGGTTTTATCACATAACACTCTATGTAGGCTACAGCACTATTTATCGCTTCAAGATCCTTTTTATGTAAGCACTCTTGTCATATCGCCAACAGTTGGATAACTAACCAAGAAAGTGCATTTCCATTCCTTTAGGTGTACTTTTTATATGACCAGAGAGTGCGTAAAATGTGAGATTAGAGCATGTAATTTCAAAAACTTCCTGAGACACCCATATCTTATCGCCTTAGGTTCCTCAAGGTCTACATCCGCCACTGTAAATGCGTTTACATCGTTTCTATAAAAAACATTTAATAAATGTTTGCAAATACGATTGTTTGTTGTTTTAATAAATTGAACTATTTCATGACGCCGGCGCACCACCACTCCTCAATAAATCCACTCAATATATGAAGCGGCCGCTTTAAAGTAATTGCCTACTACTTACCCCTAACCTATCTAAAATAACTCTCCAAACTCTGTCGAGCGTTAGCCAAAGTAACGAGTTAAGGACACATAACTCTGTCTCGCCTGACTGGTACGCCAGTTTACCGTTTCTAACTTTCCTCAGTCGAAACCGCAACTTTGGCAATTTAGTAAAGTCGCCGTTAAATATTTCTTTCATGCGGTAACTTTCTGATTGATACATTTTTTAAATGTATTTCGCGCTACGTACTTTTTCAAACACTTTCACAGTTCTAACTTTGATATTTAGTAGCTAGATAATGCACAGGGTGCGAATATGGTCCAGAAAAACAGGTTTAAAAAGTGAAATAAACCATGATTCGCTTAAAATTGACAATATGAATAGTTTTTACCACGATGAAATTAAAAAAATTGTTTACCTAAAAATTCGGAATCTGAAACTAAAAAATATTTGAGTTCAAAGTAAAGTTAATAGTTTCATATGTTTTTATGGAAACTAATAGGGTGTAAAATATTTTTCCGTCAGAGTGAAAGTGGTGGAAAATCTTTTAAAAACATTTATAGGGTAGGTAATTTTTGATTTATTAGATTTTTATAAATTTTTTTTAACTTGTATAGTTTCCAAAAGATGTAGGGTAACAGTTTGCATGCCTGTTTATGGACACTGAGAATTTTGAAAAAAAAGTAACACATAAAAACCTAACAACCAATTACAGTTTTAAAAATAACTAAAAATTTAGTTTGAAGTGAAACATTTGTTTTTCAAATTCTTTGATTTTTTCCGCCAATTAAAATTATTTTAGCGTAGAGGTGCTTTTTCGTATATGGTAAAATTACCTCTACCATAGAGTTAAATTATGTTTAGAGAAATTTGCAACTTGTATATCACTACAATAAAAATATTGAAAAGAACCCAAATACCACAAAAATAATCAAAAATAAATAAAACAAGTTACTTAAGATTAAACCCTTATGTACATTTCGATGACCATGTCCTCATCATCAGAGGGTCTTGTTACAAAACACAATCTAGCACACAAGAAGTTACAAACTAGAATGATCTTTTCAATATTTTTATTGTAATATATTGTACCACTGTGCTCTTGATATTGTGTTGTAGATCACTACTTAGCATAAATATTAATATTACTTCTTACAAAAGCATAAAATTTATTCAGTTATTAATTTTCGTCATTGACTCATCCTTTTTTATGCGAACTCAGTATGGCTTGAGTTTGTTAAAAGAATAAGCATAAGCTGTGGAATTACCTGTGAGGTAAAGAACAAAACCTTGAAACACTACCCCGCGATCATGAAGGTTGATTATGTTGCCAAGCAACCGTGTTAAATGAAAACTGTTGAGAGGATTTTTAATAATTTATAGGACGTCATACCACCGACCCACGATTTATTTTAAGACACACAATATTTAGTTTTTCAACAAAAGCACACCCTTGTAATAAATAACGGAATTTCTTAAAAACTTTTAGTAGGCCTATCAATATGAAACCCCTTTGCACAGAAATACCCTTGGCGCAGAATATGAAACCCCTTTGCACAGAAATACCCTTGGCACAGAATATGAAACCCCTTTACACAGAAATACCCTTGGTACAGAATATGAAACCCCTTTACACAGAAATACCCTTGGCGCAGAATATGAAACCCCTTTACACAGAAATACCCTTGGCGCAGAATATGAAACCCCTTTGCACAGAAATACCCTTGGCGCAGAATATGAAACCGCTTTGCACAGAAATACCCTTGGCGCAGAATATGAAACCCCTTTACACAGAAATGCCCTTGGCGCAGAATGTGAAACCCCTTTGCACAGAAATACCCTTGGCACAGAATATGAAACCCCTTTACACAGAAATACCCTTGGCACAGAATATGAAACCCCTTTGCACAGAAATACCCTTGGCACAGAATATGAAACCCCTTTGCACAGAAATACCCTTGGCGCAGAATATGAAACCCCTTTACACAGAAATACCCTTGGCGCAGAAACTGAAACCCCTTTACACAGAAATACCCTTGGCGCAGAATATGAAACCCCTTTGCACAGAAATACCCTTGGCACAGAATATGAAACCCCTTTGCACAGAAATACCCTTGGCGCAGAATATGAAACCCCTTTACACAGAAATACTCTTGGCGTAGAATATGAAACCCCTTTGCACAGAAATATCCTTGGCACAGAATATGAAACCTCTTGGCGAGAGGGGATAGGGTAGGTCTGTTTCAGGATTGTATCTATATAGAGGCACCCACACTACATCCCTTGCGTGTAGGTTAAAAGGCCAAGCATGTGTTCTGATACTTGAATTGTAAATACGTTATGTTAAGGGATGAAGGGGTGAAAGCTATTAACTTTCGCCTGGTCAGTGTCGCTTCCCTTAAGTACATCTAAAGATAGTACAGTATCACAGACAAGCTACAACAAATAGTCAATTTAACTGAAGCCGTAAATATGTTTAATTATTTTTTTATCACGTTTTATAATTCGTTTTCAACTTCGATGTATATCTTACACAAATTTTCTCTGGAGGCGTTAGTTGTAAAATAGTTTAATGCAGAGAGAAACAAGGGTCCTTTTAGAATAAAAAATATCGTATGTCTTATTTAAGCTGACCAAATATTTCACCCCTTTTCATTTACTTCCTTAAGCCTTTTATAGGGGGGTGCGTATATCAACCCCACACAGAGGTCACTGTACACATCAACCCTTTTATTCTTTTCAAGTCTCTGTGTTTGCTCTCTTTTAATGCTAGATGACTGAAATATTTATTTTAAAATAATTTTTGATAAACTGATATTTATTTATTTATAAAATAAAAGACGGCATAAGTGTTAACTGTTACTAAACATTTTATGTAAATTTATTTTTGTTACAGATCACGTCTTGATTTTAAAAACAAGTAAACAAACAAAACACTTTTAAGGTCAATTCCTACATAAGTCCACAAAGACAAATTTAATTTTAGCTACTTTATATTAAATAAATACAATTACTATGAATAAAGTAACATAACCTATACGTTTAAACAGCTGTTCTAACATCAACCTATAACATAGAATTAGCTGTTTTATAAAATCATATGCCAAATGAAACGAAATATCTGTATTGCATACCTTGCCCCTTTTGTGAAAATGTTTTCTACAATATAAAACTAAAACTTATTAATTAAATATAAATAATGAATTTAAATTTTAAAAAAGGTGTTAACAACAAGTGTCATCCACTGCAACTTTAAAAAAATTTATTTGAACTTCAGTGGAAAAATTAAAAGTATTTTTTAAAGATTGGCAAATTGAGGAAGATATAAATAAGAAGAGAGTAACCAAGGAATATAGAATATATATATATATATATATATATATATATATATATATATATATATATATTTAACCCTTAACTTATACATATATACTTAACCCTTATATATATATATATATATATATATATATATATATATATATATATATATATATATATATATATATATATATATAGAGAGAGAGAGAGAGAGAGAGAGAGAGAGAGAGAGATAGATAGATAGATATATTAGTGTTTCTATGTAGGCCTAAGTATGTTTGTATGTATGTATGTATGTATGACCCTTATGCATTACCAAGCCACTGAACCGATCGCCATGTCACTTTAGGAAACTGTTGAGTACATGCCTGGGAAGGTTTCAAGCGACATAATTTTTTTCAAGATGTAATTTTTAGGTGCCAAAAAAGAATAAAATATGACTCTCTATCTTATCTTAAAACATTTCATGGAATGTTTTCCAAATTTTAGTTGCTAGGCAACACTCAACAATCTAAAATTATTTTCCAACGCATTTCAAACAATATACAAGAAATATTGTATGTCCGAGAGCAGTGCAACAAATAACATACAATCAAGAACTTTTATTGTCACACTTTTCTCGATCCACTACTATAAGTTCAGCTAATATTGCGTTAATAAAATGCTAAATTAGGTTTAGCTAATTTTAACCCACCATTCATTGACTTTTAGGCGATACGAATTTGCCCTGGTCAGTTAGTTTAAAAGAAAGAAGAGATATAGTGTTGTTTGACCAGGGTAACTTTACTTTTTGCAGCTTGGGTGCTCGTCAGAAGTGTTTTAAAGTTTGTATATGGTCAGTAGCTTGAAGGGAACATTGATACGAACGAAAGAAAAGAGTTTGTAAAATGCTTTGAAGGAAAAGGTTTTAAAAACACAACCCTTAACTTGGCACCCCCTTCCTTAGATTTTTATTTCTTTTTTGTCTCTCAAACGAACGTAAAGCGAGAAATCTTGTTAGAGAAGAGAACTGCCTTAAGCGAACAAATTTAATTTCATCAGAGAGCCTTAATGAAACTGTATCTTACTGCCTTAACTAACTAATTTTGTCATAAACTCAATTTTGATTACACACAGCGTAACGAGATTACGAAAGCGTGATCATAAATAAAAGCACCCATTGGGTTCCTTGTAAATTTTATTCCTTTTTGCCTTCCGTATTTTTATAACATCAGTCTGTTAAACAAACGCTATTGGGATGAAATTTGCAAATCACGAAACACTTAAAAGTCTCTTGTTTTGGATATTTAATACTGTACAAAAATATAGCCACAAACAGAGAGATCCCTATGAGCTAAATGGTAAACTGAAACAATTATTTATTTTAGAAAATGAAAAATCAACCCCTATTGTGCGTAATAAAGGATATCTCGGATACATAATTTTTTTACAAAAGCTTATATAGCAATTTTATTTTGTTTCTACCGTAAGTTTAGGTATCCGTGATCTACTAAAGTTCGAAGAAATCAGTCATAGTGTTGGATAATGTCGGCTTGGTATAAACGGATGCTTGGACTGCATTCATCACATTTGGAAATTTCCTATCTCTCATCAGTTAGTTGTCATAGCAACGACCAGACTGTAAGCTGTCTGTACGTATAGATAGGGAGGCGAGAGATGAAGCTCCCTCTGTGCAAGGAGAGGACGTAGCACTTTGAGAGAAAGCTTGCTCAGCAGGAGAGGTCTGGTTACTGTGTACCATCCTAGCTATATGAAGTGAGGCGAGTGATGAAGCTCACTCTGTGCAAGGAGAGGACGCAACACTTTGAGAGAAAGCCTGCTCAGCAGGGGAGGTCTGGTTACTGCGTACCATCCTAGCTATAGGAAGTGAGGCGAGTGATGAAGCTCCCTCTGTGCAAGGAGAGGACGCAACACTTTGAGAGAAAGCTTGTTCAGCAGGAGAGGTCTGGTTACTGCGTACCATCCTAGCTATAGGAAGTGAGGCGAGGGATAAAGCTCCCCCTGTGCAATTAGAGGACGTAACACTTTGAGAGAAAGCTTGCTCAACAGGAGAGGTCTGGTTACTGCGTACCATCCTAGCTATAGGAAGTGAGGCGAGTGATGAAGCTCACTCTGTGCAAGGAGAGGACGCAACACTTTGAGAGAAAGCCTGCTCAGCAGGAGAGTTCTGGTTACTGCGTACCATCCTAGCTATAGGAAGTGAGGCGAGTGATGAAGCTCCCTCTGTGCAAGGAGAGGACGCAACACTTTGAGAGAAAGCTTGCTCAGCAGGAGAGGTCTGGTTACTGTGTACCGTCCTAGCTATAGGAATTGAGGCGAGGGATGAAGCTCCCTCTGTGCAAGGAGAGGACGTAGCACTTTGAGAGAAGGCTTGCTTAGCAGAAGAGGTCTGGTTACTGTGTACCATCCTAGCTATAGGAAGTGAGGCGAGTGATGAAGCACCCTCTGTGCAAGGAGAGGACGTAGCACTTTGAGAGAAAGCATCCTCAGCAGGAGAGGTCTGGTTACTGCGTACCATCCTAGCTATAGGAAGGGCGGCGAGTGATGAAGCTCCCTCTGTGCAAGGAGAGGACGTAGCACTTTGAGAGAAAGCATCCTCAGCAGGAGAGGTCTGGTTACTGCGTACCATCCTAGCTATAGGAAGTGAGGCGAGTGATGAAGCTCCCTCTTTGCAAGGAGAGGACGTAACACTTTGAGAGAAAGCCTGCTCAGCAGGAGAGGTCTGGTTAATGTGTACCGTCCTAGCTATAGGAAGTGAGGCGGGTGATGAAGCTCCCTCTGTGCAAGGAGAGGACGCAACACTTTGAGAGAAAGCTTGCTCAGCAGGAGAGGTCTGGTTACTGCGTACCATCCTAGCTATAGGAAGTGAGGCGAGTGATGAAGCTCCCTCTGTGCAAGAAGAGGACGCAACACTTTGAAAGAAAGCTTGCTCAGCAGGGGAGGTCTGGTTACTGCGTACCATCCTAGCTATAGGAAGTGAGGCGTGTGATGAAGCTGCCTCTGTGCAAGGAGAGGACTTAGCACTTTGAGAGAAAGCCTCCTCCGTAGCTGAGGTCTGGCTACTGTTGTAATACCCTTCTAAGTGCTTAGATTATTTTGACAATCTCGCAAATCAAAAAGGAATTTAAAAAGCTCTCTATTTAGGGGAAGAGCTAACTGTTTTCTTAAAATACAATTTAGATATTGAAATGCTGTTATACACTGATCCTATTTTACTTTCTGAATTTAAAACGTTATACAAAGTTAAAACATTATATATTTTTATTCACAAAGTTTTATTTTTACGCAATAATACCAAACGGTGTTCTTGGAAATACAACTTTTGCGGATTACACTAACCCAGTTTTAAATCCAGTCGGAAAGTTTGTAAATTCCTTTTTCCATTTCGTAAACGTTTCCTAGTATAAAACTGCAACAATTTTAACAAAGTAGAACAAATGAAAGGATTTTGGTCATTGACTTCCGCAGCACTTACGGTGTAAGTTCAAATTCGTAACACATTTTCATTAGTCTATATGCACATATTTATGTCAATATTAATCAGAACTCCAATGTTACTCCGGAATTAAAATCATACAATAAAGCAAAGTCAAAACTCGAAACCTATGCTATCATGTATTTTCAAGTAAAAATATAGGTTAAATTTATAGGAAATATATATATATATATATATATATATATATATATATATATATATATTTATATATATATATATAATATATAAAACACTAGATAAGGTTATGATATTGATAAACATCAGGAATGATATGAGATACAAAATATATATAAAATACAATTATATAAATTAAATAAGAACTATATACAACTATTATACAAGCTATATAAAACCTTTATGTGCAAGTATATAATACACAATTAAAAATCTAGACATAAAATAACACACAATTTTTCAAAATGTAAAACTAGTAATACACGAAAAATTATAAAATTACTTACAAAATAGTCAAAAAAATGTTGTGACCTAGAAGGATCAGGACGGAGACGAGGAGAAAACCTTTATGGAGAAATACTTTCTTACCCTAAAATACCGTTGCCGGAGTACAACAGTTGATTAATTGAATAAATAATGATGATCCTAAACTTATTTACAACCTACTCTTCGTGATTCCAGTGATGTTTTACTCTCAACTAATTAGAAAATTTATAATTTTATTTCCAATATACTGTGTTTGAAACAGGAGTTAATAAAATGAAATTCGTTCAATTATAATATAAATGAAGGTGGACTTTTATATAACAAGTATGTCTATGACGCATTGCCAATTCATAGAAGTAATTAATTAACATGCAGAAGGTTGCTCGCTAGCTTCTCTTTAAGAACCAGTCTGGGCAACATAGCAACTGTAAGAGGCCCCACTTCATGATTCGTTAGGCACGGAAGTGTTGATTCCGTCTGGGCAACATAGTAATTGTAACAGGCCCCACGTCATGATTCGTTAGGCACGGAAGTGTTGCCTCAGTCTGGGCAACATAGTAATTGTAACAGGCCCCACGTCATGATTCGTTAGGCACGGAAGTGTTGCCTCAGTCTGGGCAACATAGCAACTGTAACAGGCCCCACGTCATGATTCGTTAGGGACGGAAGTGTTGTCTCAGTCTGGGCAACATAGTAATTGTAACAGGCCCCACGTCATGATTCGTTAGGCACGGAAGTGTTGCCTCAGTCTGGGCAACATAGCAACTGTAACAGGCCCCACGTCATGATTCGTTAGGCACGGAAGTGTTGCCTCAGTCTGGGCAACATAGCAACTGTAACAGGCCCCACGTCATGATTCGTTAGACACGGAAGTGTTGTCTCAGTCTGGGCAACATAGTAATTGTAACAGGCCCCACGTCATGATTCATTAGGGACGGAAGTGTTGCCTCAGTCTGGGCAACATAGTAATTGTAACAGGCCCCACGTCATGATTCGTTAGGCACGGAAGTGTTGCCTCAGTCTGGGCAACATAGCAACTGTAACAGGCCCCACGTCATGATTCGTTAGGCACGGAAGTGTTGCCTCATTCTGGGCAACATAGCAACTGTAACAGGCCCCACGTCATGATTCGTTAGGCACGGAAGTGTTGCCTCAGTCTGGGCAACATAGCAACTGTAACAGGCCCCACGTCATGATTCGTTAGGCACGGAAGTGTTGCCTCATTCTGGGCAACATAGCAACTGTAACAGGCCCCACGTCATGATTCGTTAGGCACGGAAGTGTTGCCTCAGTCTGGGCAACATAGCAACTGTAACAGGCCCCACGTCATGATTCGTTAGGCACGGAAGTGTTGATTCAGCCTGGGCAACATAGTAATTGTAACAGGCCCCACGTCATGATTCGTTAGGCACGGAAGTGTTGATTCAGCCTGGGCAACATAGTAATTATAACAGGCCCCACGTCATGATTCGTTAGGCACGGAAGTGTTGATTCAGTCTGGGCAACATAGCAACTGCAACCGGCCCCACGTCATGATTCGTTAGGCACGGAAGTGTTGATTCAGTCTGGGCAACATAGCAACTGTAACAGGCCCCACGTCATGATTCGTTAGGCACGGAAGTGTTGATTCAGCCTGGGCAACATAGTAATTGTAACAGGCCCCACGTCATGATTCGTTAGGCACGGAAGTGTTGATTCAGCCTGGGCAACATAGTAATTGTAACAGGCCCCACGTCATGATTCGTTAGGCACGGAAGTGTTGCCTCAGTCTGGGCAACATAGCAACTGTAAGAGGCCCCACTTCATGATTCGTTAGGCACGGAAGTGTTGATTCAGCCTGGGCAACATAGTAATTGTAACAGGCCCCACGTCATGATTCGTTAGGCACGGAAGTGTTGCCTCAGTCTGGGCAACATAGCAACTGTAACAGGCCCCACGTCATGATTCGTTAGGCACGGAAGTGTTGCCTCAGTCTGGGCAACACAGCAACTGTAAGAGGCCCCACTTCATGATTCGTTAGGCACGGAAGTGTTGATTCAGTCTGGGCAACATAGCAACTGCAACCGGCCCCACGTCATGATTCGTTAGGCACGGAAGTGTTGATGCAGTCTGGGCAACATAGCAACTGCAACCGGCTCCACGTCATGATTCGCTAGGCATGGAAGTGTTGCCTCAGTCTGGGCAACATAGTAACTGTAACAGACCCCACGTCATGATTCGTTAG
This sequence comes from Prosapia bicincta, assembly GCA_036971475.1. Lineage (NCBI taxonomy): Eukaryota > Metazoa > Arthropoda > Insecta > Hemiptera > Cercopidae > Prosapia > Prosapia bicincta. Next base: position 1,820,406 of record JBAIZL010000007.1, on the reverse strand, counting down.
GCACGAAGTGTTGCCTCAGTCTGTGCAACATAGCAACTATAACCGGCTCCGCGTCATGATTCGTTAGACACGGAAATGTTGCCTCAGTCTGGGCAACATAGCAATTGTAACAGGCCCCACGTCATGATTCGTTAGGCAAGGATGTGTTGTCTCAGTCTGGGCAACATAGCAACTGTAACAGCAAAACGTCATAATTGGTTAGGCACGGAAGTGTTGATTCAGTCTGGGCAACATAGCAACTGTAACAGGCCCCACGTCATGATTCGTTTTGCACAGAATTGTTGATTCAGCCTGGGCAACATAGCAACTGTAACAGGCCCCACGTCATGATTCGTTTTGCACAGAATTGTTGATTCAGCCTGGGCAACATAGCAACTGTAACAGGCCCCACGTCATGATTCGTTAGGCACGGAAGTGTTGATTCAGTCTGGGCAACATAGCAACTGTAACAGGCCCCACCTCATGATTCGTTTTGCACAGAATTGTTGATTCAGCCTGGGCAACATAGCAACTGTAACAGGCCCCACGTCATAATTCGTTAGGCACGGAAGTGTTGATTCAGTCTGGGCAACATAGCAACTGTAACAGGCCCCACGTCATGATTCGTTTTGCACAGAATTGTTGATTCAGCCTGGGCAACATAGCAACTGTAACAGGCCCCACGTCATGATTCGTTTTGCACAGAATTGTTGATTCAGTCTGGGCAACATAGCAACAGTAACAGGCCTCACGTCATGATTCGTTTTGCACAGAATTGTTGATTCAGCCTGGGCAACATAGCAACTGTAACAGGCCCCACGTCATGATTCGTTAGGCACGGAAGTGTTGATTCAGTCTGGGCAACATAGCAACTGTAACAGGCCCCACGTCATGATTCGTTTTGCACAGAATTGTTGATTCAGCCTGGGCAACATAGCAACTGTAACAGGCCCCACGTCATGATTCGTTTTGCACAGAATTGTTGATTCAGTCTAGCCAACATAGCAACTGTAACAGGCCCCACGTCATGATTCGTTAGACACGGAAGTGTTGATTCAGTCTGGGCAACATAGCAACTGTAACAGGCCCCACGTCATGATTCGTTAGGCACGGAAGTGTTGATTCAGTCTGGGCAACATAGCAACTGTAACAGGCCCCACGTCATGATTCGTTAGGCACGGAAGTGTTGAATCAGTCTGGGCAACATAGCAACTGTAACAGGCCCCACTTCATGATTCGTTAGGCACGGAAGTGTTGATTCCGTCTGGGCAACATAGTAATTGTAACAGGCCCCACGTCATGATTCGTTAGGGACGTAAGTGTTGCCTCAGTCTGGGCAACATAGCAATTGTAACAGGCCCCACGTCATGATTCGTTAGCCAAGGATGTGTTGTCTCAGTCTGGGCAACATAGTAATTGTAACAGGCCCCACATCGTGATTCATTAGGGACGGAAGTGTTGCCTCAGTCTAGGCAACATAGCAACTGTAACAGGCCCCACGTCATGATTCGTTAGACACGGAAGTGTTGCTTCAGTCTGGGCTACATAGCAACTGTAACAGGCCCCACGTCATGATTCATTAGGGACGGAAGTGTTGCCTCAGTCTAGGCAACATAGCAACTGTAACAATCCCCACGTCATGACTCGTTAAGCACGGAAGTGTTGCTTCAGTCTGGGCTACATAGCAACCGTAACAGGCCCCACGTCATGATTCGTTAGGCACGGAAGTGTTGCCTCAGTCTGGGCAACATAGCAACTGTAACAGGCCCCACGTCATGATTCGTTAGACACGGAAGTGTTGCCTCAGTCTGGGCAACATAGCAACTGTAACAGGCCCCACGTCATGGTTCGTTAGGCACGGAAGTGTTGATTCAGTCTGGGCAACATAGCAACTGTAACAGGCCCCACTTCATGATTCGTTAGGCACGGAAGTGTTGATTCCGTCTGGGCAACATAGTAATTGTAACAGGCCCCACGTCATGATTCGTTAGGGACGTAAGTGTTGCCTCAGTCTGGGCAACATAGCAACTGTAACAGGCCCGACGTCATGATTCGTTAGACACGGAAGTGTTGCCTCAGTCTGGGCAACATAGCAACTGTAACAGGCCCCACGTCATGATTCGTTAGACACGGAAGTGTTGCCCCAGTCTAGGCAACATAGCAACTGTAACAGGCCCCACGTCATGATTCGTTTGGCACGGAATTGGTGCCTCAGGCTAGCTCCTCCCCCCCACCCGCCGACTTCAACTTTTACAGAGTTACTCTAAATCAATTACTACAATGTCTAGCAAGTTTTTTTTAAAGTTGAGAAGTAATTGCTTTCAATCATTTTCCTAACGTTTCTACAAACTTTATTGAGATAACTTAGACGTTAAAAGAAGAAAAGCTTCAGCGACGTATTTATATTTCCTTATGTGTAGACAATATTATTTACTATTACAATAATTATATTATAATAAATAAATATTTATAAAGTAAGTATAGGCTACCTACTCTGCCACAAGTAATAGTTTGGTGCCAAAACACAAGTTTCAGATTACTCAATTGATGTGATTAGTAACACTCATAGTGAAAATATTTTACATTAGCTATATTTCTCAAAGTTTTTACTGAATATATATAATATAAATCAGTATATTTAATATATACTGAGTTTGTGTGTACAAACGGTAGAAACATTTTGCTTACGTAAAAAACATGTTATGAGCACGAAGCAAGGAAAACGTGACAGTATTCGTGAATGCAAAATGTTCCAACGATGGCGTTCATTGGCGTGAAATTAAAATTACTGTTTGCCTGAAAAATTAATTAGTAGAGAAAATAATGGCAGTAATATATGATATTAATTATCCTTGACGGAAGGAAAATGCAATAGAGTAATATTATATTCTATGTTAATTGGAAATTGATTTCCGAAGCAATGTGAATTTCCATTTAACGGATATTAATTTGTATGCAGAGCAAGGTAATTAGTACGTGTGTATGTTCCTGACATTATTACCATCTTTCGGAAACTAAGTTTGAGTGTCAACCGATAGCATGAAATGCCTTACATTTAGAAGTTATACATACATATATACATATATATATATATATATATATATATATATATATATATATATATATATATATATATATATATATATATATATATATATATGTGTGTGTGTGTGTGTATCGCAATATGTATTCTTGTGTGTTATTAAAGAACTAAGTCAAAATAAGAAGTTACAATACAAGAATTATAATTGAATTTGCAATTCAAAGCTTTTCGTTGGCTGACAGTACCAACATCATCAGGAATATTCTGATTGTAAATACAATTATAATTCTTGTATTTGTATTTTTACTTAGTTCTTATATATATATATATATATATATGTATGTATATGTGTGTGTGTGTGTGTGTGTGTGTGTGTGTGTGTGTATGTGTGTGTGTGTGTGTGTGTGTGTGTGTGTGTGTGTGTGTGTGTGTGTGTGTGTGAGTGTGTGTGTGTGTGTGTGTGAGTGTCTGTTTGTGTGTGGTGTGTGTGTGTGTGTGTGTGTGTGTGTGTGTGTGTGTGTGTGTATGTGTGTGTGTGTGTGTGTGTGTGTGTGTGTGTGTGTGTGTGTGTGTGAGTGTGTGTGTGTATGTGTATGTGTGTGTGTGTGTGTGTGTGTGTGTGTGTGTGTGTGTGTGTGTGTATGTGTGTGTGTGTGTGTGTGTGTGTGTGTGTGTGTGTGTGTGTGTGTGTGTGTGTGTGTATGTGTGTGTGTGTGTGTGTGTGTGTGTGTGTGTGTGAGTGTGTGTGTGTGTGTGTGTGAGTGTCTGTTTGTGTGTGGTGTGTGTGTGTGTGTGTGTGTGTGTGTGTGTGTGTGTGTGTGTGTGTTTGAGTGTCGGTTTGTGTGTGGTATGTGTGTGTGTACATACACACACACACACAAACACACATATTTATATCTTTATTCGCTCTTAAACTGTTGTGTGCGCGCGCTTGTTTGTTTGTGTGGTGTTTTATACACACACACACACAATTATATATATATATATATATACACGTAAAATAACACTACCAGAGTGTCCTAAGGAAGAAAAACATATTTAACCTTAGGTAAAGAAGGAAACTTCATGCAATTTGGTTTTTGTGTTCAAATCGATACTTTTAAAATCAGCTGGTACTAAATGTATAACGATATTTATAAAACATTATCAGGTCTCATCCCCTCCCTCTATGTTTTCTGTTTACCCCCTACTACCACTAGGCGTAATGTTATTTTCAATACATTAATGCGTTTAAAAACAGCTGATCATAAACAGCTGATGGATGAACAGTTTTGGAAAAATTTATATTTCTCTTTACTATACATTTATTTTTAACCATGGATTTCGGTTTTTATTTTCAAGTCCTATTAGTTTTAAGTCTCTCTTTATATATATATATATATATATATATATATATATATATATATATATATATATATATATCTTGTTCATTCATCCTTGTAAATTCCTTTCATTCATCCATTCAAGTTCAAATAATTTTTTTAAAACTTGTAGTGGTTGACACTCGATGTTGAAACAGTTTTTCAAATAACAATTCTTTAATTAGTTTAAATGAGTTAAATTTGGCTTTATATGAGAAATAACTTTTCACAAAAAGGTCAAGGTATGCAATATAGGTATTTAGTCTCATTGGGCTCAAAATAAGAAGATTTTATAATACAGCTTATTTAATTTATAGGTAATGTGGTAGGACAGCTATTTTAATGCATATTCTATTTTTTTATTTATAACTATAAATATTTTTTAAAAAGTAACTAAAATGAATTTTTTTTGTTGACCTAAATAGGAAACGATTTTAAAATTCTTTGTTTATATTACTTCTTCAGTAGAAAAACTGTTCTGTCGCTACCTACGCTGCGTTTCCTGTGTTTACTTTGAAAGTCTTTAATGTTTTTGTTTTCTCCGCAGTTAGGATGTCCTCCCCATGTTTCTAAACATAGATTTTTACAAATAGAAAATTCGAACGACTATTTTGCCTTGGCAGGTTTAATAAACTTATGCTAAGTTGCCGTGGTCTTGAAACTTAGAGCTTAAACAAACGACTAAAGTTGTTGCAAATTGCTTTTCCTTTAAGGGAGACTGATGATCTTGTCATTAGGTCGAAGCCGTCTTGTTTCTATTCATGAGGTGCCTCCTTCCTTACAACTTGGCTTAATTGTTAAATTTAGACAAAGGAAAGCGTACAAAATTGTATTACTACTACTACTACACGTGCTACCAACAGTGGTTGAATCTTTAAGATGATTTATAAAAGTGTGTGAATCACTAACATAGTTTCTTGGAAATTTTTAAATATTAAATTTTGTGTGAGGATAAACGTAAATTTTCAACTGAGTGTAACTTTTTTTTGCTTAAGTGATAATTATGTTACATTCTCTATAAGAGATGATGTTGAATTTTGTGCAAGATGTTATATTAAAATTTTCTCAAGACACCATTTTGTTACCTTATAGAATGGTCTATGTTAAATTTTGCTCAAGAGATGATGTTATATTTTACAGAAGAAACAATGTTGAATTTTCTTTAAGAGGCGATGTTGTTAGATCTTCTTAAGTGGTTATATTAAGTTTTTCTTATGAGACCGTGTTGTTAAAATATGTTCAAGAGAATATAATGTTATATTTTGTTTAAGAAACAATGTTGTTATATTTTGACTAAGAAACAATGTTGAATTTTCTTTAAGAGGCGAAGTTGTTAGATCTTCTTAAGAGGTTATATTAAGTTTTTCTTATGAGACCATGTTGTTAAAATATGTTCAAGAGAATATGATGTTATATTTTGTTTAAGAAACAATGTTGTTATATTTTGACTAAGAAACAATGTTGAATTTTCTTTAAGAGGCGAAGTTGTTAGATCTTCTTAAGAGGTTATATTAAGTTTTTCTTATGAGACCGTGTTGTTAAAATATGTTCAAGAGAATATGATGTTATATTTTGTTTAAGAAACAATGTTGTTATATTTTGACTAAGAAACAATTTTTGGTTTAAGAGTAAGTGTTGTTAAATCTTCCTAGGAGGTGATGTTAAATTTTGTTCAAGAGACGATGTTGTTAAATTTAAGAGACGTTGTTTTTATGTTTTTTTAAAGAAACAAACTTTATGTTGGTATAAGAATGTAAGATTTCTTAAGAGTCGATGTTGTTAAATCATCATAAAAAGTGATGGTAAATTTTAACTAGAAAACAATATTAATTTTTATTAAGATGCGATATTTCTTGATCTTCTTAAGAGAGAATGTTAATTTTTGTTCTAGAGACGATGTTGTTAAATTTAAGAGACGTTGTTTTCATGTTGTTTTAAAGAAACAAACTTTATATTGGTATAAGAGAGAATGTAAAATCTCTTAAGAGGCGATGTTATTAAATCATCATAAAACGTTATGGTAAAATTTAACTAGAAAACAATATTAATTTTTATTAAGATGCAATATTTCTATATTTTCTTAAGAGAGAATGTTAATTTTTGTTCAAGAGACGATGTTGTTACATTTAAGAGACGTTGTTCTTATATTTTTTTAAAGAAACAAAATTAATATTGGTATAAGAGAGAATGTAAGATCTCTTGGCAGGCGATGTTGTTAAATCATCTTAAGAGGTGATGTTAAATTTTTCTTAAGAGACGATATTTTAACTTTTCCACACGGACATTTAACAAAAGAAACGTTAATTGTCGTAAAAATAAATTAGATTTTAAAATTATTCGAAACAACCGCAGTAGTCCACTACCTGATGTCTCTAGGTAGTCAGTGTTTCCTATGGTTCATACACCTTACCTTATAGTCCAATGACTACGCCAGTTTTACGCTAGTATTAACTCTAATATTACTTTTGCTTACGTGCGTTTGGCTTTCTAAATAATGTTGAATCTTTATTTTATGAATACTGTCAGTTAAAGTCACAGTAGGAATTTTTGTATTACCCTATATGAATCTCATTATTTCCCGCAGCTGTGCAATGGCTTGTAAGCCACTCTTATTCACATTACAGGCTCCTTTAAAAATAACAGAAAATGTCTCGTGTTGCAGGAACCAAACTATCTAGACGTTAGTTTGCTATTTTGCCATTTGGTGTCGCTGAAAGCAGTAGAAAGTAACCATGAAACTGAGGTTTGTTCTAAATTGTTATAGTTATAATTACTATTGTTATAGTATTTTTTTAGAACTTTATAATAAAAAAAATACATTAATTTAGAAATACAGGTATATATATTTTTAAGGTGATAAATTTTATAATCATAAGATGTTTTTTAGATAATTCTCTGTTTTTTAAAAGCAAAAACAAAATGTTTACTAAAAAGCTCTGTTTAAAACAAACATATTTACTAAGACGTTATCTTGGGTAAAAGGTTTTAGACTTTTACAAAGGCAAGAAAAATTAAACTTTGCAGGTATGTAAATTTCATAGAGATATTGAGTCTATTTACATTCATGTATGGGCGAATCTAAATTTATTTCATGAGTGTAAGAGACTTCATAGAAATTATTTGTTAACTAACTACAGCACTAATCGAAGTACAATAAAGTACTTACTTCCAGATCTCTCAGCCAAACGTGACGTTCCACTTGACGATGCAACTAGTCCAAAGGTAGTTAGTAAGGTTGATCCATGTCTATCACCGTCCATCCTTCCAGCATAACTCGAGGGTCGTCTGATGTCCGCTACCGGACCGGGGCTGGTTCTAGTGGTTCTGTGAGAAGTAGTGACCGATAGTAAGACACAATCGTCAACCATTCGAAGGAGGTTACGTCATTCCTGGAAATTACATCCTCAGACAATTCCCTCTTTATATAGAACTCAGCTTACCCTTAAGTCCTTTACTGGTGTCATGGTTTGTGTTATAAGGCTACGGACAGCCTTTCATGTCCCGAGGAATTTATGTTCTTCAGCTGCCCATTTTGCCAGAATGTTGGCGCTTTCATTCCTTAGACTGACTACGAGTATCCCCTACAGCTACAATCAAACCATCCGTGGGAACAGTCCAGGAGTGTTATTAATGACCTCTTTAGAATCCACCAAGAGGGCGACCTTGAGACAAGGAAAGCCAAAGGTCTGCAGGACATCAGCTGCTCTATGTATGTTCACAACCTTCCTTTAATGTTACCGGAGTACAATATTGAATAATTGATGACGATCATAAACTTATTCTGTATCTCTTCGTGATTCCAGTGATATTCTAGTCTCAAATAATTAAAAGAATTATATTTTCTAATCTAGTGTATTTACATAGGAATTTAAAAAAATGAAATGTATTCATTAATGATATAAATGAAGCTAGACTTTTATATAACGAGTTTGTTTATGACGCATTGAAAATTCATAGAAGTAATTAATTAACATGCAGAAGGTTGCTCGCTAGGTTCTCTTTAAGAACCAGTCTGGGCAACATAGCAACTGTAAAGGCCCCGCGTCATGGTTCGTTTGGCACGGAAGTGTTGCCTCAGTCTGAGCAACATAGCAACTGTAAGAGGCCCCGCGTCATGGTTCGTTTGGCACGGAAGTGTTGCCTCAGTTTGGCTCCCCCCGCCGACATCTACTTTTACCGAGTTGTTCTAAATCAATTACTTCAGGGTCCAGCAACTTGTTTTTAAAAGTAAAGCAGTAATTACTCCCAACCACATTCCCTAGCACTCCAAATAGCTTTATGTGTGATCACTTCTATATTATACCATAAAATATAGGAAAAGATTAAGCTCTTTATTTAAATTTCCTTATGTTGAGAGAATTATGTGTTACATTAGTTCAAGAATCAACAACTATTCAATTTAACATATCAATTTCAATTATACATAGTAACTCATTATAGAATTTGAATTACTCCCTCCCAGATTTGTGAAGCCCTACTTCCCTCCCAACTAAGTGTATTACTACTGTTCTGCCAGCTATGTGTGACCCTACTGCCCTCTCAAGTATGTGTATTACTACTGTTCTGCCAGATATGTGTGACCCTACTGCCCTCTCAGGTACGTCTATTACTAATCTTCTGCCAGGTATGTGTGACCCTACACCCCTCTCAGGTAAATGTATTACTACTGTTCAGCAAGCTATGTGTGACCCTACTGCCCTCTACGGTAAGTGTATTACTAACGTTCGGCAAGCTATGTGTGACCCTACACCCCTCTCAGGTAAGTGTATAACTACTGTTCGGCAAGCTATATGTGACCCTACTGCCCTCCCAGGTAAAGTGTATTACTACTGTTCTGCCAGCTATGTGTGACCCTAAACCCCTCTCAGATAAGTGTATTACTACTGTCTGTCAGTTATGTTTGACCCTACTACCCTCTCAAGTAAGTGTATTAATACTGTTCTGCCAGATATGTGTGACCCTACTGCCCTCTCAGGTACGTCTATTACTAATCTTCTGCCAGGTATGTGTGACCCTACACCCCTCTCAGGTAAATGTATTACTACTGTTCAGCAAGCTATGTGTGACCCTACTGCCCTCTACGGTAAGTGTATTACTAACGTTCGGCAAGCTATGTGTGACCCTACACCCCTCTCAGGTAAGTGTATAACTACTGTTCGGCAAGCTATATGTGACCCTACTGCCCTCCCAGGTAAAGTGTATTACTACTGTTCTGCCAGCTATGTGTGACCCTAAACCCCTCTCAGATAAGTGTATTACTACTGTCTGTCAGTTATGTGTGACCCTACTACCCTCTCAGGTAAGTGTATTACTACTGTTCTGCCAGCTATGTGTGACCCAACACCCCTCTCAGGTAAGTGTATTACTACTGTTCTGCCAGCTATGTGTGACCCAAATGCCCTCTCAGGTAAGTGTATTACTACTGTTCGGCAAGCTATGTGTGACAATACACCCCTCTCAGGTACGTCTATTAATACTGTAAGGCAAGCAATGTGTGACCCTAATACACTCTCATGTAAGTGTATTACTACTGTTCGGCAAGCTATGTGTGACCCTACACCCCTCTCAGGTACGTCTATTACTACTGTTCGGCAAGCTATGTGTGACCTAACTGCCCTCTCAGGTAAGTGTATCACTACTGTTCGGCAAGCTATGTGTGACCCTACACCCCTCTCAATTACGTCTATTAATACTGTTCGGCAAGCAATGTGTGACCCTACTACCCTCTCAGGTAAGTGTATTACTACTGTTCGGCAAGCTATGTGTGACCCTACACCCCTCTCAGGTACGTCTATTACTACTGTTCGGCAAGCTATGTGTCACCCTACTACCCTCTCAGGTAAGTGTATTACTACTGTTCTGCCAGGTATGTGTGACCCTACACCCCTCTCAGGTAAGTGTATTACTACTGTTCGGCAAGCTATGTGTGACCCTACTACCCTCTCAGGTAAGTGTATTACTACTGTTCTGCCAGATATGTGTGACCCTACACCCCTCTCAGGTAAATGTATTACTACTGTTCTGCCAGCTATGCGTGACCCAACTGCCCTCTCAGGTAAGTGTATTACTACTGTTCGGCAAGCTATGTGTGACCCTACACCACTCTCAGGTACGTCTATTACTACTGTTCGGCAAGCTATGTGTCACCCTACTACCCTCTCAGGTAAGTGTATTACTACTGTTCGGCAAGCTATGTGTGACCATACTGCCCTCTCAGGTAAGTGTATTACTACTGTTCTGCCAGCTATGTATGACCCTACACCCCTCTCAGGTAAGTGTATTACTACTGTCTGCCAGTTATGTGTGACCCTACACCCCTCTCAGGTAAATGTATTACTACTGTTCTGCCAGCTATTTGTGACCCTACTGCCCTCTCAGGTAAGTGTATTACTACTGTTCTGCCAGGTATGTGTGACCCTACACCCCTCTCAGGTAAGTGTAGTTCTACTGTTCAGCAAGCTATGTGTTACCTTACTGCCCTCTCAGGTCAGTGGATTACTACTGTTCGGCAAGCTATGTGTGACCCTACTACCCTCTCAGGTAAGTGTATTACTACTGTTCTGCCAGCTATGTGTGACCCTACACCCCTCTCAGGTAAGTGTATTACTACTGTTCGGCAAGCTATGTGTGACCCTACTACCCTCTCAGGTACGTCTATTACTACTGTTCTGTCAGCTATGTGTGACCCTACTGCCCTCTCAGGTAAGTGTATTACTGCTGATCTGTCAGCTATGTGTGATCCTATACCCCTCTCAGGTACATTTAATACTACTGTTCTACAAGCTACGTGAGACCCTACTGCCCACTCAGGTAAGTGTATTACTACTGTTCGGCAAGCTATGTGTGAACCTACTGCCTTCTAATTTAAGTGTATTACTCCTGTTCTTTCAGCTACGTGTAGCCCTAATTCCCCGACAGCTAAGTGTATCCTTACTGCAACTACAGCTACGTGTACCCCTAATTCCCTGACAGGTATGTGTAGCTCTAATTCCCTGACAACTAAGTGTAGCCCCAATTCCCCGACAGCTAAGTGTATCCTTACTGCAACTACAGCTACGTGTAGACCTAATTCCCTGACAGCTATGTGTAGCTCTAATTCCCTGACAACTAAGTGTAGCCCTAATTCCCCGACAGCTAAGTGTATCCTTACTGCAACTACAGCTACGTGTAGCCCTAATTCCCTGACAGATATGTGTAGCTCTAATTCCCTCACATCTATGTGTAACTCTAACTCCCTGACAGCTACGTGTAGCCCTAATTCCCTGACAACTAAATGTAGCCCTAATTCCCCGACAGCTAAGTGTAGCCCTAAATCCCTGACAGCTAAGTGTATCCCTAATTCCCCGACAGCTAAGTGTATCCTTACTGCAACTACAGCTACGTGTAGCCCTAATTCCCTGACAGCTAAGTGTATCCCTAATTCCCCGACAGCTAAGTGTATCCTTACTGCAACTACAGCTAAGTGTATCCCTAATTCCCCGACAGCTAAGTGTATCCTTACTGCAACTACAGCTACGTGTAGCCCTAATTCCCCGACAGCTATGTGTAGCTCTAATTCCCTGACAAGTAAGTGTAGCCCTAATTCCCTGACAGCTATGTGTAGCTCTAATTACCTGACAACTATGTGTAGCTCTAATTCCCTGACAGCTATGTGTAGCTCTAACTCCCTGACAACTTTGTTTAGCTCTAATTCCCTGACAGATAAGTGTAGCCCTAATTCCCTGACAGCTATGTGTAGCCCTAATTCCCTGACAGATAAGTGTAGCCCTAATTCCCTGACATTTATGTGTTTCTCTAATTTCCTGACAGCTATGTGTAGCCCTAATTCGCTGACAGCTAAGTGTTTCATTACTGCCTTCCCTACTCAGTGTATAACTACTGCCCTCCCAGCTAAATGTATTACGACGGTTCTGCCAACTACGTGTAGCCCAACTGTCCTCCCAGCTAAGTCTATTACTACTGTTCTGAAAATTACGTGTAACACTACTGCACTCGAATTTAAGTATATAACTACTGTTCTGCCAGCTACGTGTAGCTCTACTGCCCACCCAGATAAATGTATTATTATTTTTCTGCCCGGTACGTGTAGCACTGCTGCAATCGTGTTACGTTTAATACTATATCCCTGACAGCAAAGTGTAGCATTAATTTCCTGACAGCTATGTGTAGCCCTAAGAGCGGCTCACAACTAAGAGCAGCCCTACTGCCCTGTCCACGACGTGTTGCCCTACTGCTCTGCCAGCTACGTTTAGCACTAATTCCCTGACAAATAAGTGTGGCCCTAATTCCCTAACAGCTAAGTGTGCTACTACTGTCCTACCAGCTAAGTGTGCTACTACTGTCCTCCCAGCTTAGTGTAATACTAATGTTCCGCCAGGTACGTGTAGCACTGCTGCAATCGTGCTACGTTTAATCCTATTTCCTGACAGCGAAGTGTAGTCCTAATTCCCTGACAGCTAAGTGAAGCCCCAAGAGCAGCTCACAACTAAGAACAGCCTTACTACAGCGTAGCCCTATTTCCGTCCCAGCTAAGGGTAGCCCTACAGCAATAATAGCGAAGTGTGGTCCTAATTAAATGACAGCTAAGTGTAGCCCTAATTTCCTGCCAGCTATGTGTAGTCCTAATTTCTTGACAGCTATGTGTAACCCTAAGAGCAACTCACAACTAAGAGCAGTCCTACTTCCCCAAGTGGTGCCCTACTGCTCTGCCAGCTAAGTGTATTAATACCGCCCTCCCAGATAAGTGAATTACTACTGCCTTCCCAGCTAGGTTTAGCCCTACTACAATTACAGCTACGTGTAGCCCTAATTCCCTGAAAGGTAAGTATAGACCTTCTGCAATTAGAGCTAAGTGTGGCCCTAATTCCCTGACAGCATTTTGTGTAGCCCTAATTACCTGACATCTACCTGTAGCCCTACTGCAATTACAACTAAGTATGGCCCTAATTTCCTGTCACCATATTGTGTAGCCCTAATTCCCTGACAGCTATGTGTAGTCCCAATTTCCTGACAGCTCAATGTATTACTACTGCTCTGCCAGCTAAGTGTATTACTACTGCTCTCCCAGCTAAGTGTAGCCCTACTGCTCTGCCAGGTAAGTGTGGCCCTAAATCCCTGACATCTAAGTGTAGCCGGAATTCCTTGACAGCTCAATGTATTACTACTACCCTGCCAGCTAGGTACATTACTACTGCTTTCCAGCTAAGTGTAGCCCTACTGTTCTTCCAGATGAGTGTGGCCCTAATCCCCTGACAATTACGTGTAGCCCTAATTCCCTGACAGCTCAATGTATTACTACTGCCATGGCAGCTAAGTGTATTACTACTGCCATGCCAGCTAAGTGTATTACTACTGCTCTCTCAGCTAAGTGTAGCCCTACTGCTCTGGCAGGTAAGTGTGGCCCTAAATCCCTGACATCTAAGTGAAGCCAGAACTCCCTGACAGCTCAATGTATTACTACTGCCCTGCCAGCTAGGTAAATTACTACTGCCCTCCAAGCTATGTGTAGTCCTTCTGCAGTTACAGCTAAGTGAACCCATACTGCTCTGACAGGTAAGTGTGGCCCTAAATCCTTGACATCTAAGTGTACCGTAATTCCCTGACGGCTCAATATATTACTACTGCCCTGCCAGCTAAGTGTATTACTACTGCTCTCCCAGCTAAGTGTAGCCCTACTGCTCTGGCAAGTAAGTGTGGCCCTAAATCCCTGACATCTAAGTGTAGCCGGAATTCCTTGACAGCTCAATGTATTACTACTGCCCCGCCAGCTAGGTAAATTACTACTGCCCTCCAAGCTATGTGTAGCCCTCCTGCAGTTACAGCTAAGTGTAGCCCTACGGCTCTGCCAGGTAAGTATGGCCCTAAATTCCTGACATCAAAGTGTAGCCCTAATTCCCTGACAGCTCAATTTATTACTACTGCCCTGCCAGCTAAGTGTATTATTACTGCTCTCCCAGTTAAGTGTAAACCTACTGCTCTGGCAGGTAAGGGTGGCCCTAAATCCCTGACATCTAAGTGAAGCCCGAATTCCCTGACAGCTCAATGTATTACTACTGCCCTGCCAGCTAGGTAAATTACTACTGCCCTCCAAGCTATGTGTAGCCCTCCTGCAGTTACAGCTAAGTGTACCCATACTGCTCTGACAGGTAAGTGTGGCCCTAAATTCCTGACATCTAAGTGTAGCCCTAATTCCCTGACAGCTCAATTTATTACTACTGCCCTGCCAGCTAAGTGTATTATTACTGCTCTCCCAGCTAAGTGTAGCCCTACTGCAGTTACATCTAAGTGTAGCCCTACTGCTCTGCCAGGTAAGTGTGGCCCTAAATCCCTGACATCTAAGTGTACCCCTAATTCCCTGACAGCTCAATGTATTACTACTGCCCTGCCAGCTAAATGTATTACTACTGCTCTCCCAGCTAAGTTTAGCCCTAATGCAGTTACAGCTAAGTGTAGCCCTATTGCTCTGCCAGGTAAATGTGGCCCTAAATTCCTGACATTTAAGTGTAGCCCTAATTCCCTGAGGGCTCAATGTATTATTACTGCCCTGCCGCTAGGTACATTACTATTGCCCTCCAATCTAAGTGTAGCCCTACTGCATTTACAGCTAAGTGTACCCCTACTGCTCTGACAGGTAAGTGTGGCCCTAAATCCCTGACATCTAAGTGAAGCCCGAATTCCCTGACAGCTCAATGTATTACTACTGCCCTGCCAGCTAGGTAAATTACTACTGCCCTCCAAGCTATGTATAGCCCTCCTGCAGTTACAGCTAAGTGTACCCATACTGCTCTGACAGGTAAGTGTGGCCCTACTGCTCTGGCAGGTAAGGGTGGCCCTAAATCCCTGACATCTAAGTGAAGCCCGAATTCCCTGACAGCTCAATGTATTACTACTGCCCTGCCAGCTAGGTAAATTACTACTGCCCTCCAAGCTATGTGTAGCCCTCCTGCAGTTACAGCTAAGTGTACCCATACTGCTCTGACAGGTAAGTGTGGCCCTAAATTCCTGACATCTAAGTGTAGCCCTAATTCCCTGACAGCTCAATTTATTACTACTGCCCTGCCAGCTAAGTGTATTATTACTGCTCTCCCAGCTAAGTGTAGCCCTACTGCAGTTACATCTAAGTGTAGCCCTACTGCTCTGCCAGGTAAGTGTGGCCCTAAATCCCTGACATCTAAGTGTACCCCTAATTCCCTGACAGCTCAATGTATTACTACTGCCCTGCCAGCTAAATGTATTACTACTGCTCTCCCAGCTAAGTTTAGCCCTAATGCAGTTACAGCTAAGTGTAGCCCTATTGCTCTGCCAGGTAAATGTGGCCCTAAATTCCTGACATTTAAGTGTAGCCCTAATTCCCTGAGGGCTCAATGTATTATTACTGCCCTGCCGCTAGGTACATTACTATTGCCCTCCAATCTAAGTGTAGCCCTACTGCATTTACAGCTAAGTGTACCCTTACTGCTCTGACAGGTAAGTGTGGCCCTAAATCCCTGACATCTAAGTGAAGTCCGAATTGCTTGACAGCTCAATATATTTCTACTGCCCTGCCAGCTAGGTACATTACTACTGCTCTCCCAGCTTAGTGTAGCCCTACTGCAGTTACAGCTAAGTGTAGTCCTACTGCAGTTACAGCTAAGTGTAGCCCTACTGCTCTGCCAGGTAAGTGAAGAACGAATTCCCCGACAGCTCAATGTATTACTACTGCCCTGCCAGCTAGGTTCATTACTACCACTCTCCCACCTAAGGGTAGCCCTACTGCAGTTACAGGTAAGTATAGTCCCTACTGCTCGTCCAGGTAAATGTGGCCCTAAATCCCTGACATCTAAGTGAAGCCCGAATTCCCTGACAGCTCAATGTATTACTACTGCCCTGCCAGCTAGGTAAATTACTACTGCCCTCCAAGCTATGTGTAGGCCTTCTGCAGTTAGAGCTAAGTGTACCCATACTGCTCTGACAGGTAAGTGTAGCCCTAATACCCTGAATGATATGTGTAGCTCTAATTCCCTCACATCTATGTGTAGCCCTAATTCCCTGACAGCTCAATGTATTACTACTGCCCTGCCAGCTAGGTAAATTACTACTGCCCTCCAAGCTATGCGTAGCCCTTCTGCAGTTACAGCTAAGTGTACCCATACTGCTCTGATATGTAAGTGTGGCCCTAAATCCCTGACATCTAAGTGTAGCCCTAATTCCCTGACAGCTCAATTTATTGCTACTGCCCTGCCAGATAAATGTATTACTACTGCTCTCCCAGCTAAGTTTAGCCCTACTGCAGTTACAGCTAAGTTTAGCCCTATTGCTCTGCCAGGTAAATGTGGCCCTAAATCCCTGACATCTAAGTGTACCCCTAATTCCCTGACAGCTCAATGTATTACTACTGCCCTGCCAGATAAATGTATTACTACTGCTCTCCCAGCTAAGTTTAGCCCTACTGCAGTTACAGCTAAGTTTAGCCCTATTGCTCTGCCAGGTAAATGTGGCCCTAAAGTCCTGACATCTAAGTGTAGCCCTAATTCCCTGAGGGCTCAATGTATTATTACTGCCCTGCCGCTAGGTACATTACTATTGCCCTCCAAGATAAGTGTAGCCCTACAGCATTTACAGCTAAGTGTACCCCTACTGCTCTGACAGGTAAGTGTGGCCCTAAATCCCTGACATCTAAGTGTAGTCCGAATTGCTTGACAGCTCAATGTATTACTACTGCCCTGCAACCTAAGTTTATTACTACTGCTCTCCCAGCTAAGTATAACCCTACTGTAGGTATAGCTAATTGTATCCCTACTGCTCTGCCAGGTATGTGTGGCCCTAAATCCCTGACATCTAAGGGTACCCCTAAATCCCTGGCAGTTCAAAGTATTACTACTGCCCTGCCAGCTAGGTACATTATTACTACTCTCCAAGTTAAGTGTAGCCCTACTGCAGTTACAGCTAAGTGTATTACTACTGCTCTGACAAGTAAGTGTTTCCCTAACTCCCTGACATCTAAGTGTTGCCCTAAATCACTGACGTCTTAGTGTAGCCCTAATTCCCTTACAGCTCAATGTATTACTACTGCTCTACCAGCTAAGTGTAGCCCTACTGCTCTGCCAGGTAAGTGTGGCCCTAAATACCTGATATCTAAGTGTAGCCCTAATTCCCTGACAGCGCAATTTATTACTACTGCCCGGGCGGCTAAGTGTATTACTACTACTCTCATAGCTAAGTGTAGCCCTACTGCTCTGGCAGGTAAGTGTGTCCCTAAATCCCTGACATCTAAGTGAAGCACGAATTTTCTGACAGCTCAATGTAATACTACTGCCCTGCCAGCTAGGTACATTACTACTGTCCTTCAAGCTAAGTGTAGTCCTACTGCAGTTACAGCTAAGTGTAGCCCTACTGCTCTGACAGGTAAGTGTTTCCCTAAATCCCTGACATCTAAGTGTAGCCCTAAATCCCTGATATCTAAGTGTAGCCCTAATTCCCTGACAGCTCAATGTATTACTACTACTCTACCAGCTAAGTGTAGCCCTACTGCTCTGACAGGTAAGTGTTTCCCTAAATCCCTGATATCTAAGTGTAGCCCTAAATCTCTGACACCTAAGTGTAGCCCGAATTCCTTGACAGCTCAATGTATTACTACTGCCATGCCAGCTAAGTGTATTACTACTGCCCTGCCAGCTAGGTAAATTACTACTGCCCTCCAAGCTATGTGTAGCCCTCCTGCAGTTACAGCTAAGTGTAGCCCTACTGCTCTGCCAGGTAAATGTGGCCCTAAATTCCTGACATCTAATTGTAGCCCTAATTCGCTGACAGCTCAATTTATTACTACTGCCCTGCCAGCTAAGTGTATTATTACTGCTCTCCCAGCTAAGTGTAACCCTACTGCAGTTACATCTAAGTGTAGCCCTACTGCTCTGCCAGGTAAGTGTGGCTCTAAATCCCTGACATCTAAGTGTACCCCTAATTCCCTGACAGCTCAATGTATTACTACTGCCCTGCCAGATAAATGTATTACTACTGCTCTCCCAGCTACGTTTAGCCCTACTGAAGTTACAGCTAAGTGTAGCCCTATTGCTCTGTCAGGTAAATGTGGCCCTAAATTCCTGACATCTAATTGTAGCCCTAATTCCCTGACAGCTCAATTTATTACTACTGCCCTGCCAGCTAAGTGTATTATTACTGCTCTCCCAGCTAAGTGTAACCCTACTGCAGTTACATCTAAGTGTAGCCCTACTGCTCTGCCAGGTAAGTGTGGCTCTAAATCCCTGACATCTAAGTGTACCCCTAATTCCCTGACAGCTCAATGTATTACTACTGCCCTGCCAGATAAATGTATTACTACTGCTCTCCCAGCTACGTTTAGCCCTACTGAAGTTACAGCTAAGTGTACCCCTACTGCTCTGACAGGTAAGTGTGGCCCTAAATCCCTGACATCTAAGTGTAGTCTGAATTGCTTGACAGCTCAATATATTTCTACTGCCCTGCCAGCTAGGTACATTACTAATGCTCTCCCAGCTAAGTGTAGCCCTACTGCAGTTACAGCTAAGTGTAGCCCTACTGCAGCTACAGCTAAGTGTAGCCCTACTGCTCTGCCAGGTAAGTGTCGGCCCTAAATCCCTGACATCTAAATGAAGCCCGAATTCCCCAAGAGCTCAATGTATTACTACTGCCCTGCCAGCTAGGTACATTACTACCACTCTCCCACCTAAGAGTAGCCCTACTGCAGTTACAGGTAAGTGTAGTCCCTACTGCTTGTACAGGTGAATGTGGCCCTAAATACCTGACATCTAAGTGTAGCCCTAATTCCCTGACAGCGCATTTTATTACTACTGCCGGGCGGCTAAGTGAATTACTACTGCTCTCCCAGCTAAGTATAGCCCTACTGCTCTGGCAGGTAAGTGTTGCCCTAATTCCCTGACATCTAAGTGTAGCCCTAAATCCCTGACATCTAAGTGTAGCCCGAATTCCTTGACAGCTCAATGTAATACTACTGCCCTGCCAGCTAGGTACATTACTACTGTCCTTCAAGCTAAGTGTAGTCCTACTGCAGTTACAGCTAAGTGTAGCCCTACTGCTCTGCCAGGTAAGTGTCGGCCCTAAATCCCTGACATCAAAGTGAAGCCCGAATTCCCCGACAGCTCAATGTATTACTACTGCCCTGCCAGCTAGGTACATTACTACCACTCTCCCACCTAAGAGTAGCCCTACTGCAGTTACAGGTAAGTGTAGTCCCTACTGCTTGTACAGGTGAATGTGGCCCTAAATACCTGACATCTAAGTGTAGCCCTAATTCCCTGACAGCGCATTTTATTACTACTGCCGGGCGGCTAAGTGAATTACTACTGCTCTCCCAGCTAAGTATAGCCCTACTGCTCTGGCAGGTAAGTGTTTCCCTAATTCCCTGACATCTAAGTGTAGCCCTAAATCCCTGACATCTAAGTGTAGCCCGAATTCCTTGACAGCTCAATGTAATACTACTGCCCTGCCAGCTAGGTACATTACTACTGTCCTTCAAGCTAAGTGTAGTCCTACTGCAGTTACAGCTAAGTGTAGCCCTACTGCTCTGCCAGGTAAGTGTCGGCCCTAAATCCCTGACATCTAAGTGAAGCCCGAATTCCCCGACAGCTCAATGTATTACTACTGCCCTGCCAGCTAGGTACATTACTACCACTCTCCCACCTAAGAGTAGCCCTACTGCAGTTACAGGTAAGTGTAGTCCCTACTGCTTGTCCAGGTGAATGTGGCCCTAAATACCTGACATCTAAGTGTAGCCCTAATTCCCTGACAGCGCATTTTATTACTACTGCCCGGGCGGCTAAGTGAATTACTACTGCTCTCCCAGCTAAGTATAGCCCTACTGCTCTGGCAGGTAAGTGTTTCCCTAATTCCCTGACATCTAAGTGTAGCCCTAAATCCCTGACATCTAAGTGTAGCCCGAATTCCTTGACAGCTCAATGTATTACTACTACCCTGCCAGCTAGGTACATTACTACTGCCTCCCCAGCTAAGTGTACCCCTACTGTTCTTCCAGGTGAATGTGGCCCTAATCCCCTGACAATTACGTGTAGCCCTAATTCCCTGACAGCTCAATCTATTACTACTGCCATGACAGCTAAGTGTATTACTACTGCCATGCCAGCTAAGTGTATTACTACTGCTCCCTCAGCTAAGTGTAGCCCTACTGCAGTTACAGCTAAGTGTAGCCCTACTGGTCTGCCAGGTAAGTGTGGCCCTACATACCTGACATCTATGTGTAGCCCTAATTCCCTGACATCGCAATTTATTACAACTGCCCGGGCGGCTAAGTGTATTACTACTGCTCTCCCAGCTAAGTGTAGCCCTACTGCTCTGGCAGGTAAGTGTGGCCCTAAATCCCTGACATCTAAGTGAAGCCCGAATTCCCTGACAGCTCAATGTATTACTACTGCCCTGACAGCTAGGTAAATTACTACTTCCCTCCAAGCTATGTGTAGCCCTTCTGCAGTTACAGCTAAGTGTACCCATACTGCTCTGACAGGTAAGTGTGGCCCTAAATCCCTGACATCTAAGTGTACCCCTAATTCCCTGACGGCTTAATATATTACTTCTGCCTTGCCAGCTAAGTGTATTACTACTGCTCTCCCAGCTAAGTGTAGCCCTACTGCTCTGGCAGGTAAGTGTGGCCCTAAATCCCTGACATCTAAGTGAATCCCGTATTCCCTGAGAGCTCAATGTATTACTACTGCCCTGCCAGCTAGGTAAATTACTACTGCCCTCCAAGCTATGTGTAGACCTCCTGTAGTTACAGCTAAGTGTAGCCCTACTGCTCTGCCAGGTAAATGTGGCCCTAAATTCTTGACATCTAAGTGTAGCCCGAATTCCCTGACAGCTCAATGTATTATTACTGCACTGCCAGCTAGGTATATTACTATTGCCCTAAAAGCTAAGTGTAGCCCTACTGCATTTACAGGTAAGTGTACCCCTACTGCTCTGACAGGTAAGTGTGGCCCTAAATCCCTGACATCTAAGTGTAGCCCTAATTCCCTGACAGTTCAATTTATTATTACTGCCCTGCCAGCTAAGTGTATTATTACTGCTCTCCCAACTAACTGTAGCCCTACTGCAGTTACATCTAAGTGTAGCCCTACTGCTCTGCCAGTTAAGTGTGGCCCTAAATCCCTGACATCTAAGTGTACCCCTAATTCCCTGACAGCTCAATGTATTACTACTGCCCTGCCGCTAGGTACATTACTATTGCCCTCCAAGGTAAGTGTGGCCCTACTGCATTTACAGCTAAGTGTACCCTTACTGCTCTGACAGGTAAGTGTGGCCCTAAATCCCTGACATCTAAGTGTAGTCCGAATTGCTTGACAGCTCAATATATTTCTACTGCCCTGCCAGCTAGGTACATTACTACTGCTCTCCCAGCTAAGTGTAGCCCTACTGCAGTTACAGCTAAGTGTAGCTCTACTGCAGTTACAGCTAAGTGTAGCCCTACTGCTCGGCCAGGTAAGTGTCGGCACTAAATCATTGACATCTAAGTGAAGCCCGAATTCCCCGACAGCTCAATGTATTACTACTGCCCTGCCAGCTAGGTACATTACTACCGCTCTGCCACCTAAGAGTAGCCCTACTGCAGTTACAGGTAAGTGTAGTCCCTACTGCTCGTCTAGGTGAATGTGGCCCTAAATCCCTAACTTCTAAGGGTAGCCCTAATACCCTGGCAGTTCAATGTATTACTACTGCCCTGCCAGCTAGGTACATTATTACTGCCCTCCATGTTAAGTGTAGCCCTACTGCAGTTACTGCTAGGTGTAGCCCTACTACTCTGGAAGGTAGGTGTGGCCCTAAATCCCTGACCTCTAAGTGAAGCCAGAATTCCCCGCCAGCTAAGAGTATTACTATTGCTCTCCTAGCTAAGTGTAGCCCTACTGCAGTTACAGCTAAGTGTATTACTACTGCTCTGACAAGTAAGGGTTTCCCTAAATCCCTGACATCTAAGTGTAGCCCTAAATCCCTGACGTCTAAGTGTAGCCCTAATTCCCTGACAGCTCAACGTATTACTACTGCCCTGCCAGCTAAGTGTATTACTACTGCTCTACCAGCTACGTGTAGCCCTACTGCTCTGCCAGGTAATTGTGGCCCTAAATACCTGATATCTAAGTGTAGCCCTAATTCCCTGACAGCCCAATTTATTACTACTGCCAGGGCGGCTAAGTGTATTACTACTACTCTCATAGTTAAGTGTAGCCCTACTGCTCTGGCAGGTAAGTGTGGCCCTAAATCCCTGACATCTAAGTGAAGCCCGAATTCCCTGACAGCTCAATGTAATACTACTGCCCTGCCAGCTAGGTACATTACTACTGTCCATCAAGCTAAGTGTAGCCCTACTGCTCTGACAGGTAAGTGTTTCCCTAAATCCCTGACATCCAAGTGTAGCACTAAATCCCTGACATCTAAGTGTAGCCCTAATTCCCTGACAACTCAATGTATTACTACTGCTCTACCAGATAAGTGTAGCCCTACTGCTCTGCCAGGTAAGTGTGGCCCTTAATACCTGACATCTAAGTGTAGCCCTAATTCCCTGACAGCGCATTTTATTACTACTGCCCTGCCAGCTAGGTACATTACTACTGTGCTTCAAGCTAAGTGTAGTCCTACTGCAGTTACAGCTAAGTGTAGCCCTACTGCTCTGTCAGGTAAGTGTGGCCCTAAATAACTGACATCTAAGTGTAGCCCTAATTCCCTGACAGCTCAATGTATTACTACTGCCCTGCCTGCTAAGTGTATTACTACTGCTCTCCCAGCTAAGTTTAGCCCTACTGCAGTTACAGCTAAGTGTAGCCCTACTGCTCTGCCAGGTAAATGTGGCCCTAAATTCCTGACATCTAAGTGTAGCACTAATTCCCTGAGAGCTCAATGTATTATTACTGCCCTGCCAGCTAGGTACATTACTATTGCCGTCCAAGCTAAGTGTAGCCCTACTGCATTTACAGCTAAGTGTACCCCTACTGCTCTGACAGAGGTAAGTGATGCCCTAAATCCCTGACATCTAAGTGTAGCCCGAATTCCTTGACAGCTCAATGTATTACTACTGCCCTGCCAGCTAGGTACATTACTACTGCTCTCTTAGCTAAGTGTAGCCCCACTGCTCTTCCAGGTGAGTGTGGCCCTAAATCCCTGACATCTAAGTGTAGCGTTAATTCCGTGACAGCTCAATGTATTACTACTGCCCTGCCAGCTAAGTGTATTACTACAGCGCTCCCAGCTACGTTTAGCCCTACTGCAGTTACAGCTAAGTGTAGCCCTACTGCTCTGCCAGGTAAATGTGGCCCTAAATTCCTGACATCTAAGTATAGCCCTAATTCCCTGACAGCTCAACGTATTACTACTGCCCTGCCAGCTAAGTGTATTACTACTGCTCTACCAGCTATGTGTAGCCCTACTGCTCTGCCAGGTAAGTGTGGCCCTAAATACCTGATATCTAAGTGTAGCCCTAATTCCCTGACAGCCCAATTTATTACTACTGCCAGGGCGGCTAAGTGTATTACTACTACTCTCATAGCTAAGTGTAGCCCTACTGCTCTGGCAGGTAAGTGTGACCCTAAATCCCTGACATCTAAGTGAAGCCTGAATTCCCTGACAGCTCAATGTAATACTACTGCCCTGCCAGCTAGGTACATTACTACTGTCCATCAAGCTAAGTGTAGCCCTACTGCTCTGCCAGGTATGTGTATCCCTAAATCCCTGACATCTCAGTGAAGCCCTAACTCCATGACAGCTCAATGTATTACTACTGCCCTGCCAGCTAAGTACATTAATACGGCCCTCCAAGTTAAGTGTAGCCCTATTGCAGTTACAGCTAGGTGTAGCCCTACTACTCTCCCAGGTAAGTGTGGCCCTAAATCCCTGACAACTAAGTGAAGCCAGAATTCTCTGACAGTTCAATGTATTACTACTGCCCTGCCAGCTAGGTACATTACTACTGCTCTCCCAGCTAAGTGTAGCCCTACTGCAGTTACAGCTAAGTGTAGCCATATTGCTCTTCCAGGTGAGTGTGGCCCTAAATCCATGACATCTAAGTGTAGCCCTAATTCCCTTACAACTCAAAGTATTACTACTGCTCTCCCACCTAGGTACTTTACTACTGCTCTCCCAGCTAAGTGTAGCCCTACTGGAGTTACAGCTTAATGTAGTTCTACTGCTCTGCCAGGGAAGTGTGGCCTTAAATCCCTGACATCTAAGTGTAGCCCTAATTCACTTCAGCTCAATGTATTACTACTGCCCTTCCAGCTACGTGTTTTACTACTGCTCTCCCAGCTAAGTTTAGCCCTACTGCAGTTACAGCTAGGTGTAGCCCTACTGCTCAGCCAGGTAAGAGTAGCCCTAAATCCCTGGCATCTAAGTGTAGCCCGAATTTCTTTACAGCTCAATGTATTACTACTGCCCTTCCACCTAGGTACATTACTACTGTTTTCCAGCTAAGTGTAGCCTACTGCAGTTACAGCAAAGTATAGCCCTACTGCTCTTCCAGGTTTGTGTGGCCCTAAATCCCTGACATCTATGTGTAGCCCTAATTCCCTGACAGGGCAATGTATTACTACTGCCCTGCCACCAAAGTTTATTATTACTGCTCTCCCAGCTAAGTGTTGCCCTACTGAAGTTACAGCTAAGTGTAGCCCTTCTGCTCTGCCAGGTAAGTGTTTCCCTAAATCCCTGACATCTAAGTGTAGCTGTAATTCCCTGACAGCTCAATGTATTACTACTGTTCTCCCAGCTAGGTACATTACTACTGCCCTACAAGCTAAGTGTAGCCCTACTGCAGTTACAGCTAAGTGCAGCTCTAATTCCCTTACAGCTCAACGTATTACTACTGCCCTGCCAGCTAGGTACATTACTACTGTGCTTCAAGCTAAGTGTAGTCCTACTGCAGTTACAGCTAAGTGTAGCCCTACTGCTCTGTCAGGTAAGTGTGGCCCTAAATAACTGACATCTAAGTGTAGCCCTAATTCCCTGACAGCTCAATGTATTACTATTTCCAGGGCGGCTAAGTGTATTACTACTACTCTCATAGCTAAGTGTAGCCCTACTGCTCTGGCAGGTAAGTGTGGCCCTAAATCCCTGACATCTAAGTGAAGCCTGAATTCCCTGACAGCTCAATGTAATACTACTGCCCTGCCAGCTAGGTACATTACTACTGTCCATCAAGCTAAGTGTAGCCCTACTGCTCTGACAGGTAAGTGTTTCCGTAAATCCCTGACACCTAAGTGTAGCCCTAAATCCCTGACATCTAAGTGTAGCCCTAATTCCCTGACAACTCAATGTATTACTACTACTCTACCAGCTAAGTGTAGCCCTACTGCTCTGCCAGGTAAGTGTGGCCCTAAATACCTGACATCTAAGTGTAGCCCTAATTCCCTGACAGCGCATTTTATTACTACTGCCCTGCCAGCTAGGTACATTACTACTGTGCTTCAAGCTAAGTGTAGTCCTACTGCAGTTACAGCTAAGTGTAGCCCTACTGCTCTGACAGGTAAGTGTGGCCCTAAATCCCTGACATCTAAGTGAAGCCCGAATTCCCTGACAGCTCAATTTCTTAGTACTGCCCTGCCAGCTAGGTACATTACTACTGTCCTTCAAGGTAAGTGTAGTCCTACTGCAGTTACAGCTAAGTGTAGTACTACTGCTCTGTCAGGTAAGTGTGGCCCTAAATAACTGACATCTAAGTGTAGCCCTAATTCCCTGACAGCTCAATGTATTACTACTGCCCTGCCAGCAAAGTGTATTACTACTGCTCTCCCAACTAAGTGTAGCACTACTGCAGTTACAGCTAAGTGTAGCCCTACTGCTCTACCAGGTAAGCGTGGCCCTAATTCCCTGACGTCTAAGTGTAGTCCGAATTCCTTGACAGCTCAATGTATTAGTACTACCCTGCCAGCTAGGTACATGACTACTGCTCTCCCAGCTAAGTGTAGACCCACTGCTCTTCCAGGTGAGTGTGGCCCTAAATCCCTGACATCTAAGTGTAGCCCGAATTGCCTGACAACTGAATGTATTACTACTGCCCTGCCAGTTAGGTACATTACTACTGCTCCTTCAGCTAAGAGTAGCCCTAATGCAGTTAGAGCTACGTATAGCCCTACTGCTCTGCCAGGTAAGTGTGGCCCTAAATACCTGACATCTAAGTGTAGCCCTAATTCCCTGACAGGGCAATGTATTACTACTACCCTGGCAGCTAAGTGTATTACTATTGCTCTACCAGGTAAGTGTTGCCCTAAATCCCTGACATCTAAGTGTATCCCTAATTCCAAGACAGCTCAATGTTTTAGTACTGCCCTGCCAGCTAAGTGTTTTACTACTGCTCTCCCAGCTACGTGTAGCCCTACTACAGTTACAGCTAAGTGTAGCCCTACTGCTCTTCCAGGTGAGTGTGGCCCTAAATCCATGACATCTAAGTGTTGCCCTAATTCCCTTACAGCTCAATGTATTACTACTGATCTCCCGGCTAGGTACTTTACTACTGCTCTCCCAACTAAGTGTAGCCCTACTGCAGTTACAGCTACGTGTAGCCCTACTTTTCTGCCAGGTAAATGTGCCCTATATTCCTGACATCTTAGTATAGCCCTAATTCCCTGAGAGCTCAATGTATTACTACTGCCCTGCCAGCTAGGTACATTACTAATGCCCTCCAAGCTAAGTGTAGCCCTACTGCAGTTACAGCCAAGTGTACTCCTACTGCTATTCCAGGTGAGTGTGGCCCTAAATCCCTGACATCTAAGTGTAGTCCTAATTCCCTGACAGCTCAATGTATTACTACTGCCGTACCAGCTAGGTACATTACTACTGCCCTCCAAGTTAAGTGTAGCCCTACTGCAGTTACAGCTAGGTGTACCCCTGCTACTATTCCAGGTGAATGTGGCCCTAAATCCCTGACATCTAAGTGTAGCCCTAATTCCCTTACAGCTCAATGTATTACTACTGCCCTGCCAGTTAGGTACATTACTACTGCTCTCCCAGCTAAGTGTAGCCCTACTGCAGTTACAGGTAAGTGTAGCCCTATTGCTCTTCCAGGTGAGTGTGGCCCTAAATCCCTGACATCTAAGTGTAGCCCTAATTCCGTGACAGCTCAATGTATTACTACTGCCCTGCAAGCTAAGTTTATTACTACTGCTCTCTCAACTAGGTGAAGCCCTACTGCAGTTACAGCTACGTGTAGCCCTACTGCTCTTCCAGGTATGTGTGGCCCTAAATCCCTGACATCTAATGGTAGCCCAAATATTCTGGCAGCTCAATGTATTACTACTGCCCAGCCAGCTCGGTACATTACTACTGCCCTACAAGCTAAGTGTAGCCCTACTGCAGTTACACCTAATTGTAATCGCTACTGCTCTTCCAGGTGAATGTGGGCCTAAATCCCTGATATCTAAGTGTAGCATTAATTCCCTGACAGCTAAATGTATTACTATTGCCCTGCACACCTAAGTGTATTACTACTGCTCTCCCAGCTAAGTGTAGCCCTACTGCAGTTACAGCTAAGTGTATCCCTACTGCTCTTCCAGGTGAGTGTGGCCCTAAATCCCTGACATATAAGTGTAGCCCTAATTCCCTGACAGCTCAATGTATTACTACTGCTCTCCCAGGTAAGTGTAGCCCTACTGCTCTGCCAGGTAGGCTCTCTCAGGGAATTAGGGCTATATTTAGTTGTCAGGAATTTAGGGCCACACTTACCTGGCAGAGCAGTAGGGCTACACTTTGCTGTAAATGCAGTAGGGCTACACCTTGCCTGGTGGGCAATAGTTATGTACCTAGCTAGCAGGGCAGTAGTAATACATTGAGCTGTCAAGGAATTACAGCTACACTTAGATGTCAGAGATTTAGGGCCACACTCACCTGGAAGAGCAGTAGGGCAACACTTACCTGGGAGAGCAGTAGTAATACATTGAGCTGTCAAGGAATTACAGCTACACTTAGATGTCAGAGATTTAGGGCCACACTCACCTGGAAGAGCAGTAGGGCAACACTTACCTGGGAGAGTAGTAGTAATACATTGAGCTGTCAAGGAATTACAGCTACACTTAGATGTCAGAGATTTAGGGCCACACTCACCTGGAAGAGCAGTAGGGCTACACTTAGCTGTAACTGCAGTTGGCCTACACTTAGCTGGGAGAGCAGTAGTTATGCACTTAGCTGGCAGGGCAGTATAATACATTGAGCTGTCAGGGAATTAGGGCTACAATTAGATGTCAGGGATTTAGGGCCACACATACCTGTCTGAGAGGTAGGGCTACACTTTGGTGTAACTGCAGTAGGGCTACACTTTGCCTGGTGGGCAATAGTAATGTACCTAGCTAACAGGGCAGTAGTAATACATTGAGCTGTCAAGGAATTACAGCTACACTTAGATGTCAGAGATTTAGGGCCACACTCACCTGGAAGAGCAGTAGGGCAACACTTACCTGGGAGAGCAGTAGTAATACATTGAGCTGTCAAGGAATTACAGCTACACTTAGATGTCAGAGATTTAGGGCCACACTCACCTGGAAGAGCAGTAGGGCAACACTTACCTGGGAGAGTAGTAGTAATACAATGAGCTCTCAGGGAATTAGAGCGACACTTAGATGTCAGGGATTTAGGGCCACACTAACCTGGCAGAGCAGTAGGGCTACACATAGTTGTCAGGGAATTAGCACTACACTTAGCTGTCAGGGCACAATTAAATGTAATTTCAGTAGGGCAAATCCTAGCTGTAAGGGAATTAGAGCTGCACTTAGCTGTAACTGCAGTAGGGCTACACTTAGCTTGTAGGGCAGTAGTAATGTACCTAGCTGGGAGAACAGTAGTAATACATTGAGCTGTCAGGGAATTACAGCTACACTTAGATGTCAGGGATTTAGGGAAACACTTACCTGGCAGAGCAGAAGGGCTACACGTAGCTGTAACTGCTGTAGGTCTACACATAGCTGGGAGAGCAGTAGTAATAAACTTAGGCGGCACTGCAATAGTAATACATTGAGCTGTCAGTGAATTAGGGCTACACTGAGATGTCAGGGATTTAGGGATACACATACCTGGCAAAACAGTAGGGCTACACGTAGCTGTAACTGCAGTAGGTCTACAATTAGATGGGAGAGCAGTAGTAATAAACTTAGGTGGCACTGCAATAGTAATACATTGAGCTGTCAGTGAATTAGGGCTGCAATTAGATGTCAGGGATTTAGGGCCACACTTACCTGGAGGAGCAGTAGGGGTACACTTGGCTGTAACTGCAGTAGGGCTACACTTAGCTTGGAGGGCAATAGTAATGTACCTAGCTGGCAGGGCAGTAGTAATACATTGAGCTGTCAGGGAATCAGGGCTACAATTAGATGTCATTGATTTATAGCCTCACTTACCTGGTAGAGCAGTAGGGCTACACTTAGCTGTAACTGCAGTGGGGCTACACTTAGTTGGAAGAGCAGTAGTAATACACTTAGCAGGCAGGGCAGTAGTAATACATTGAACTGTCATGGAATTTGGGCTACACTTAGATGTCATAGATTTAGGGCAACACTTACCTCACAGAGCAATAGGGCTACACCTAGCTGTCACTGTAGGGCAGTAGTAATACAATGAGCTGTCAGAGAATTAGGGCTACACTTAGCTGTAACTGCAGTAGGGTTACACTTAGCATGTAGGGCAGTAGTAATGTACCTAGCTGGCAGGGCAGTAGTAATACATTGAGCTGCCAGAATATTATTGCTACCCTTTTAGGGACACACATACCTGGCAGAGCAGTAGGGCTACACTTAGCTGTAACTGCAGTAGGTCTACACATAGCTGGGAGAGCAGTAATAATATACTTAGGTGGCAGGGCAGTAGTAATACTATGAGCTGTCAGGGAATTATGGATACACTTAGATGTCAGGGATTTAGGGCCACACTCACCTGGAAGAGCAGTAGGGCTACACTTAGCTGTAACTACAGTAGGGCTACACTTAGCTGGGAGCGCAGTAGTATTGTACCTAACTGGCAGGGCAGTAGTAACACATTGAGTTGTCAGGTAATTCGGGCTACACTTAGATGTAAGGGATTTAGGGCCACACTTACCTGGAAGAGCAGTAGTGCTACACTTAGCTTTAACTGCAGTAGGGCTTCCCCTAGTTGGGAGAGCAGTAGTAATACATTTAGTTGACAGGGCAGTAGTAATACATTGAGCTGTTAGGGAATTAGTGCTCCACTTAGATGTCAGGGATTCAGGGCCACACTTACCTGGCAGAGCAAAAAAGCTACACTTAGCTGTAACTGCAGTAGGGCTACACTTTGTGGGAGGGCGGTAGTAATGTACCTAGCTGGCAGGGCAGTAGTAATACATTGAGCTGTCATGGAATTAGGGCTACACTGAGATGTCAGGGATTTAGGGATACACATACCTGGCAGAGCAGTAGGGCTACACGTAGCTGTAACTGCAGTAGGTCTACACTTAGCTGGGAGAGCAGTAGTAATACACTTAACTGCCAGGGTAGTAGTAATACATTGCGCTGTCAGGGAATTAGGGCTACACTTAGATGTCAGGTATTTAGGGCCACACTTACCTGGCAGAGCAGTAGGGCTACAGTTAGCTGTAACTGCATTAGGGCTACACTTAGCTGGCACGGCAGTAGTAATACATTGAGCTGTCAGGGAATTAGCGCTACTCTTAGATGTCAGGGATTTAGGGTCACACTCACCTGGAAGAGCAGTGTGGCTACACTTAGCTGGGAGAGCAGTAGTAATGTAATACATTGAGTGTAATACACTCTCCCCTAGAAGAACAGTAGGGCTACACTTAGCTGTAACTGCAGTAGGGCTTCCTCTAGTTGGGAGAGCAGTTGTAATACACTTAGCTTGCAGGGCAGTAGTAATACATTGAGCTGTCAAGAAATTAGAGCTCCACTTAGATGTCAGGGATTCATTGCCACACTTACCTGGCAGAGCAGTAGGACTACATTCAGCTGTAACTGCAGTAGGGCTACACTTAGCTGGGAGAGCAGTAGTAATACACTTAGCTGGAAGGGCAGTAGTAATATATTGAGCTGTCAGGGAATTAGGGTTACACTTAGATGTCAAGGATTTAGGGCCACACATACCTGTCTGAGCAGTAGGGCTAAACTTAGCTGTAACTGCAGTAGGGCTACACTTAGCTGGGAGAGCAATAGTAATACAATTAGCTGGAAGGGCAGTAGTAATACATTGAGCTGTCAGGGAATTAGGGCTACACTTAGATGTCAGGGATTTAGGGCCACACTCACCTGGAAGAGCAGTAGGGATACACTTACCTGTAACTGCAGTAGGGCTACACTTAGCTGGGAGAGTAGTAGTAATACACTTAGATGTGCATGGCAGTAGTAATACATTGAGCTGTCAAGGAATTCGGGCTAAACTTAAATGTCAGGGAATTAGGGCCACACTTACCTGGCAGAGCAGTAGGGATACACTTAGCTGTAACTGCAGTAGAGCTACACGTAGCTGGGCGAGCATTAGTAATACACTTAGGTGTGCAGGGCAGTAGTAATACATTGAGCTGTCATGGAATTAATGCTACACTTAGATATCAGGGATTTAGGTCCACACTCACCTGGAAGAGCAGTAGCGATTACACTTAGCTGTAACTGCAGTAGGGCTACACTTAGTGGGAGGGCGGTAGTAATGTACCTAGCTGGCAGGACAGTAGTAATACATTGAGCGGTCAGGGAATTAGCGCTACTCTTAGATGTCAGGGATTTAGGGCCACACTCACCTGGAAGAGCAGTGTGGATACACTTAGCTGGGAGAGCAGTAGTAATGTAATTCATTGAGTGTAATACACACTCACTTGGAAGAACAGTAGGGCTACACTTAGCTGTAACTGCAGTAGGGCTACACTTAGCTGGGAGAGCAGTAGTAATGTACCTAACTGGCAGAGCAGTAGTAATGTACCTAACTGGCAGAGCAGTAGTAATACATTGAGTTGTCAGGCAAATCGGGCTACACTTAGATGTCAGGGATTTAGGGTCACACATTCCTGGAAGAGCAGTAGGGCTACACTTAGCTGTAACTGCAGTAGGTCTTCACCTAGTTGGGAGAGCAGTAGTAATACAGTTAGCTTGCAGGGCAGTAGTAATACATTGAGCTGTCAAGAAATTAGGGCTCCACTTAGATGTCAGGGATTCATTGCCACACTTACCTGGCAGAGCAGTAGGACTACATTCAGCTGTAACTGCAGTAGGGCTACACTTAGCTGGGAGAGCAGTAGTAATTCTCTTAGCTGGCAGGGCAGTAGTAATATATTGAGCTGTCAGGGAATTAGGGTTACACTTAGATGTCAAGGACTTAGGGCCACACATACCTGTCTGAGCAGTAGGGCTAAACTTAGCTGTAACTGCAGTAGGGCTACACTTAGCTGGGAGAGCAATAGTAATACACTTAGCTGGCATGGCAGTAGTAATACATTGCGCTGTCATTAGATTTCCTCAATCTATTACTACTGCCCTTCCAGCTAGGTACATTACTATAGCCCTCCAAGCTACGTGTAGCCCTACTGCAGTTACAGCTAAGTATAGCCCTACCTCTCAGACAGGTATGTGTGGTCCTAAATCCCTGACATCTAAGTGTAGCCCGAATTGCCTGACAGCTCAATGTATTACTACTACCCTGCCAGCTAGATACATTACTACTGCTTTCCCAGCTAAGTGTAGGCCTACTGCAGTTACAGCTGAGTGTAGCCCTACTGGTCATCCAGGTGAGTGTGGCCCTAAATCCCTGACATATAAGTGTAGCCATAATTCAAAGACAGCTCAATGTATTACTACTGCCCTGCCAGCTAAGTGTATTACTATTGCTCTCCCAGCTACGTGTAGCCCTACTGCAGTTACAGCTACGTTTAGCTCTACTGCTCTTCCAGGTGAGTGTGGCACTAAATCCCTGACATCTAAGTGTAGCTATAATTCCCTGACAGCTCAATGTATTACCACTGCCCTGCCACCTAAGTATATTACTACTGTTCTCCCAGCTATGTGTAGACTTACAGCAGTTACAGCTAAGTGTAGCCCTACTGCTCTGCCAGGTATGTGTGGCCCTAAATCCCTGACATCTAAGGGTAGCCATAATATTCTGGCAGCTCAATGTATTACTACTGCCCTGCCAGCTAGGTACATTACTGCTGCCCTCCAAGGTTTGTGTAGCCCTACTACAGTGACAGCTAGGTGTAGCCCTATTGCTCTGTGAGGTTAGTGTTGCGCTAAATCTACGACATCTAAGTGTAGCCCTAATTCCATGACAGCTCAATGTATTACTACTGCCCCCCCAGCTAAGTGCATTACAACTCTCTCCCAGCTAAGTGTAGCCCTACTGCTCTGCCAGGTAAGTGTGCCCCTAAATCCCTGATATC
The DNA here is from genome assembly GCA_036971475.1 of Prosapia bicincta. Lineage (NCBI taxonomy): Eukaryota > Metazoa > Arthropoda > Insecta > Hemiptera > Cercopidae > Prosapia > Prosapia bicincta. The sequence continues at coordinate 1,786,685 of JBAIZL010000007.1, read as the reverse complement.
TAAGTGAAGCTAGAATTCCCCTTACAGCTCAATGTATTACTACTGCCCTGCCAGCTAGGTACATTACTATTGCCCTGCAAGCTAAGTGTACCCATACTGTTCTGACAGGTAAGTGTTTCTCTAAATCCCTAAACTCTAAGTGTAGCCCTAATTCCCTTACAGCTCAATGTATTACTACTGCCCTGCCAGCAAAGTGTATTACTACTGCTCTCCCAACTAAGTGCAGCACTACTGCAGTTACAGCTAAGTGTAGCCCTACTGCTCTGCCAGGTAAGTGTAGCCCTTATTCCCTGACGTCTAAGTGTAGCCCGAATTCCTTGACAGCTCAATGTATTACTACTACCCTGCCAGCTAGGTACATGACTACTGCTCTCCCAGCTAAGTGTAGCCCTACTGCTCTGCCAGGTAAGTGTGGCCCTAAATACCTGACATCTAAGTGTAGCCCTAATTCCCTGACAGCGCAATGTATTACTACTCCCCTGCCAGCTAGGTACATTACTATTGCCCTCTAAGCCAAGTGTACCCCTACTGCTATTCAATTTGAGTGTGGCCCTAAATCCCTGACATCTAAGTGTATTCCTAATTCCCTGACAGCTCAATGTTTTACTACTGCCCTGCCACCTATGTGTATTACTACTGCTCTCCCAGCTACGTGTAGCCCTACTGCAGTTACAGCTAAGTGAAGCACTACTGCTCCTCCAGGTAAGTGTGGCCCTAAATCCCTGACATCTAAATGCAGCCCTAATTCCCTGACAGCTCAATGTATTACTACTGCCTTGCCACCTAAGTTTATTACCACTGCTCTCAAAACTAAGTGTAGCCCTACTGCAGTTACAGCTAAGCGTATCCCTACTGCTCTGCCAGGTATGTGTGGCCGTAAATCACTGTCATCTAAGGGTAACCCTAATTCACTGGCAGCTCAATGTATTACTACTGCCCTGCCAGCTAGGTACATTACTACTGCTCTCCCAGCTTAGTGTAGCCCTACTGCAGTTACAGCTAAGTGTAGCCCTACTGCTCTTCCAGGTTAGTGTGGCCTTAAATCCCTGACATCTAAGTGTAGCCTTAATTCCCTGACAGCTCAATGTATTACTACTGCCCTGCCAGCTAAGTGTATTACTACTTCTCTCCCAGCTAAGTGTAGCCCTTCTGCAGTTACAGCTGAATGTAGTCCTACTGCTCTGCCAGGTAAGTGTGGCAATGAATCCCTGACATCTAAGTGGAGCCCTAATTCTTTGACAGCTCAATGTATTACTACTGCCCTGCAAGCTAAGTGTATTACTACTGCTCTCCCAACTAGATGAAGCCCTACTGCAGTTACAGCTACGTGTAGCCCTACTGCTCTTCCAGGTAAGTGTGACCCTAAATCCCTGACATCTAATTGTAGCCCGAATTGCCTGACAACTCAATGTATTACTACTGCCCTACCAGTTAGGTACATTACTACTGCTCTCCCAGCTAAGTGTAGCCCTACTGCTCTTCCAAGTGAGTGTGGCCCTAAATCCCTGACATCTAAGTGTAGCCATAATTCCCTGACAGCTCAATGTATTACCACTGCCCTGCCAGCTAGGTACATTACTATTGCCCTGCAAGCTAAGTGTAGACCTACTGCAGTTACAGCTAAGTGTAAACCTACTGCTCTGCCAGGTATGTGTGGCCCTAAATCCCTGACATCTCAGTGTAGCCCTAATTGTCTGACAGCTCAATGTATTACTACTGCCCTCGCAGCTAGGTACATTACTGCTGCCCTCCAAGTTATGTGTAGCCCTACTACAGTCACAGCTAGGTGTTGCCCTATTGCTCTGTGAGGTAAGTGTTGCCCTAAATCTATGAAATCTACGTGTAGCCCTAATTCCGTGACAGCTCAATGTATTACTACTGCCCTGCCAGCTAAGTGCATTACTACTGCTCTCCCAGCTAAGTTTGGCCCTACTGCTGTGCCAGGTAAGTGAGGCCCTAAATCCCTGACATCTAATTGTAGCCCTAATTCCCTGACAGCTCAATTTATTACTACTGCCCTACCAGGTAAGTACATTACTACTGGTCTATCAGCTAAATTTGGCCCTTAATCTCTGACATCTATGTGTATTACTACTGCCCTCCCAGCTAAGTGTAGCCCTACTTCAGTTACAGCTAATTGTAGCCCTACTGCTCTGCCAGGTAAGTGTAGCCCTAAATCCCTGACAATTAAGTGTAGCCCTAATTCCCTGACAGCTCAATGTATTACTACTGCTCTCCCAGCTAGGTACATTACTATTGCTCTCCCAGCTAAGTTTAACCCTACTGCAGTTACAGCTACGTGTAGCCCTTCTGCTCTGCCAGTAAGTGTGGCCGTAAATCCTTGACATCTAAGTGTTGCTGTAAATCCCTGACAGCTCAATGTATTACTACTGCTCTTCCAGCTAGGTACATTACTACTGCCCTACAAGCTACGTGTAGCCCTACTGCAGTTACAGCTAAGTGCAGCTCTAATTCCCTTACAGCTAGGTTTTGCCCTACTATAATTACAGCTAATTATAGCCCTATATCCCTGACAGCCAAGTGTAGTGTTAATTCCCTGACAGCTATGTGTAGCCCTACTGCTCTGCCAGGTAAGTGTGGCCCTAAATCCCTGACATCTAAGTGTCACTCTAATTCCCTGAGAGCTCATTGTATTACTACTGCCCTGCTAGCTAAGTGCATTACTACTGCTCTCCCTGCTAAGTGTAGCCCTACTGCAGTTACAGCAAAGTGTAGCCCTACTGCTCTGCCAGGTAAGTGTGGCCCTAAATTCCTGACATCTAAGTGTAGCCCTAATTCCCTGAGAGCTCAATCTATTCCAACTGCCCTGCCAGCTAGGTACATTACTATAGCCCTCCAAGCTAAGTGTAGCCCTACTGCAGTTACAGCTAAGTATAGCCCTACCTCTCAAACAGGTATGTGTGGCCCTAAATCCCTGACATCTAAGTGCAGCCCTAATTCCCTGGTAGCTCAATTTATTACTACTGCCATGCCACTTAAGTTTATTACTACTGCTCTCCCAGCTATGTGTAGACCTACTGCAGTTACAGCTAAGTGTAGCCCTATTGCTCTGCCAGGTATGTGTGGCCCTAAATCCCTGACATCTAAGTGTAGCCCTAATTCCATGACAGCTCAATATATTACTACTGCCCTGCCAGCTAAGTGTATTACTACTGCTCTCCCAGCTACGTGAGGCCCTAAATCCCTGACATCTAAGTGTAGCCCTAATTCTCTGACAGCTCAATGTATTACTACTTCCCTGCCAGCTAGGTACATTACTGCTGCCCTCCAAGTTATGTGTAGCCCTACTACAGTGACAGCTAGGTGTAGCCCTATTGCTCTGTGAGGTAAGTGTTGCCCTAAATCTGTGACATCTAAGTGTAGCCCTAATTCCATGACAGCTCAATGTATTACTACTGACCTGCCAGCTAAGTGTATTACTACTGCTCTCCCAGCTAAGTGTAGCCCTACTGCAGTTACAGCTACGTGTAGCCCTACTGCTCTGCCAGGGAAGTGTGGCCCTAAATCCCTGACATCTAAGTGAAGCCCAAATTCCCTGACAGCTCAATGTATTACTACTGCTCTCCCAACTATGTACATTAAAACTGCTCTGCCAGCTAAGTGTAGCCATGCTGCAGTTACAGCTAAGTGTAGCCCTACTGCTCTACCAGGGAAGTGTGGAATTAAATCCCTGACATCTAATTGTAGCCCTAATTCCCTGACAGCTCAATGTATTACTACTGCCCTGCCAGCTAAGTACATTACTACTGGTCTCCCAGCTAATTGTGGCCCTACTTCAGTTACAGCTAATTGTAACCCTACTGCTCTGCCAGGTAAGTGTAGCCCTAAATATCTGACAACTAAGTGTAACCCTAATTCCCTGACAGCTCAATATATTACTACTGCTCTCCCAGCTAGGTACATTACTACTGCTCTCCCAGCTAAGTTTAACCCTACTGCAGTTACAGCTACGTGTAGCCCTTTCGCTCTGCCAGGTAAGTGTGGCCCTAAATCCCTGACATCTAAGTGTAGCTTTAATTCCCTGACAGCTCAATGTATTACTACTGCTCTCCAAGCTAGGTACATTACTACTGCCCTACAAGCTAAGTGTAGCCCTACTGCAGTTACAGCTAAGTGCAGCTCTAATTCCCTTAGAGCTAGGTTTTGAACTAATGTAATTACAGCTAATTGTAGCCCTATATCCCTGACAGCTAAGTGTAGTGCTAAGTCCCTGACAGCTATGTGTAGCCCTACTGCTCTGCCAGGTAAGTGTGGCAATAAATCCCTGACATCTAAGTGTCGCTCTAATTCCCTGAGAGCTCATTGTATTACTACTGCCCTGCTAGCTAGGTACATTACTATTGCCCACCAAGCTAAGTGTAGCCCTACTGCAGTTACAGCTAAGTATAGCCCTACCTCTCAGACAGATATGTGTGGCCCTAAATCCCTGACATCTAAGTGTAGCCCTAATTCCCTGACAGCTCAATGTATTACTACTGCCCTGCCAGCTAAGTTCATTACTACTGCTCTCCCAGCTAAGTGTAGCCCTACTGCAGTTACAGCTACGTGTAGCCCTACTGCTCTGCCAGGTAAGTGTGGCCCTGAATCCCTGACATCTAAGTGCAGCCCTAATTCCCTGACAGCTGAATGTATTACTACTGCCCTGCCAGCTAAGTGTATTACTACTGCTTTCCTAGCTAAGTGTAGCCCTACTGCAGTTACAGTTAAGTGTAGCCCTACTGCTCTTCCAGGTAAGTATGGCCCTAAATCCCTGACATCTAAGTGTAGCCCTAATTCCCTGGCAGCTCAATTTTTTTACTACTGCCCTGCCACTTAAGTGTATTACTACTGCTCTCCCAGCTATGTGTTGACCTACTGCAGTTACAGCTAAGTGTAGTCCTACTGCTCTGCCAGCTACGTGATGCCCTAAATCCCTGACATCTAAGTGCAGCCCTAATTCCCTGACAGCTCAATGTTTTACTTCTGCCCTGCCAGCTAAGTACATTACTACTGCTCTCCCAGCTAATTTTGGCCCTACATCCCTGACATCTAAGTGTATTACTACTGCACTCCCAGCTAAGTGTAGCCCTACTGCATTTACAGCTAAGTCGTGTAGCCCTACTGCTCTGCCAGGTAAGTGTGGCCCTAAATCCCTGACATCTAAGTGTAGCCCTAATTCCCTGACAGCTCAATGTTCTACTTCTGCTCTCCCAGCTAGGTAGATTACTACTGCTCTCCCAGCTAAGTGTAGCCCTACTGCAGTTACAACTAAGTGTAGCCCTACTGCTCTTCCAGGTGAGTGTGGCCCTAAATCCCCGTCATCTAAGTTTAACCCGAATTCCCTGACATTTCAACGTATTACTACTGCTTTCCCAGCTAGGTACATTACTAGTGCCCTAAAAGCTAAGTGTAGGCCTACTGCAGTTACAGCAAAGTGTAGCCCTACTGCTCTGCCAGGTATGTGTGGCCCTAAATCCCTGACAGCTCAATGTATTACTACTGCTTTCCCAGTAGGTACATTACTACTGCCCTAAAATCTAAGTGTAGCCCTACTGCAGTTACAGCTAAGTGCAGCTCTAATTCCCTTACAGCTAGGTTTTGCCCTACTGCAATTACAGCTAATTGTAGCCCTATATCCCTGACAGTTAAGTATAGTGCTAATTCCCTGACAGCTATGTGTAGCCCTACTGCTCTGCCAGGTAGAGATGACTATGATGATATAAAAAAGTAACATCTTTGTAGAGCAAATTTGCTAATCCTTCTCAAACTGAAGAGCAATAATTAAGTATAATGTACTGTAACAGTTATATTTTGCTCAGAAATGAATATTTGCATTGTTCAGCGATTCATACAATTAGCCACCAATGTTATTTGCTTGGAAGGTTACCTGCTCGGAATTCTCCTTTCATGTTTCAATTTTGCGTTCTAGTTGTTCTTTTATCATGATATTTTACCGTTTTTACTATACTTTAAATAGTTTACATCATTATTTCAGTAGTGTTTTTATGTTGACGTTGCAAAGTAGATTACAATTCTTTACAATAGTCACCCCTCATCTGTTTATCTTTATTAGTCGCCCTTCACGTCTTCACCTTAGAAAGTTCCGTGTAAAGTGGTTTCAGACATTCTTAGTTCCTTAATCGACGGCCACTGTATACGGTTTCTCATTTGTCGATCTAGAGGTTATATTTATTTATTCATTTAGGCCTACTTATTGAAATAATTAATTATGTAACTTGTTTCTCAGGATTATTCATATTTGCAAAACTGTTTTGCATAAAAACATTCTACAATATTTTACAATGTATATGTATGTACGTAAATAAATCCATTTATATATATATGCAATATACCCATGTGATATTGCACTGTTATTTTTGATTAGTTTAATGTTTAGATTATTTTTTGGAGTTTCACCACTATTGGTTACCTGCGACACTAATTGTTGCTACTATCTATATGACTATCGAGACAGAGACATCTCACCTACTCTTGTTTACCGGTTGTATAGCGTTCATACAAACAAGGGCTTAATCCAATAAAATAAATTAAATCATAAAATCATGAATCATTACGAATGCAGACGCATGCCAATTTCTATACTTAGAATTTTTTCTAATCGTTGAAATAACAACAAACTCAACATCCAAGGTTACCCTGCCGCCGTATTTGCTCATTGCTATAAAGCAAGCTCCTTGCCATAAGACAGGCAGTGAGTGGTTTGTTCATTTAACCTACATTTGCGATATAACTCCAAGGTTCACAGAGTAAGTCTATATTATATTATCGATAAAATTTAAATACTTACATTACAATATTAGCAATTGCTTTAAATTATATCTTGTCACAGACATTCATTCTCGACATTTTCAAGATCTAGTGAACTGTTGAATTAATACAATATTAAATCTAAAATTTTCACCGTATAAAGTATATACTATTATTCTATATTGTTGTAAGTTATCTATGCCACAGTCTAATAGATAGTATACACTCATTATTTCATCAATCACACGGTACGTAATAGTATATTTTGATTCTATTATAATATAACCAATAGTTATTTTATCTTGTTTATTTTTTAATGTTCAATAATGTGTATCTTTAGACCTTTAGCGAGTTTTGCTGCTAACTATTGTTTAGTTTTTTTTTGCTATTTGTTTATTTAAGAAATACTTAGAACATATACAATAATTTATATGTACAATTATATACAACCTTATATGATTTTAAAAGTACATAAATATATAAATTTTATATAAGGTACTTAAAAATTATAATATATATATATATATATATATATATATATATATATATGTGTGTGTGTGTGTGTGTGTGTGTGTGTGTGTGTGTGTGTGTGTGTGTGTGTGTGTGTGTGTGTGTGTGTGTGTGTGTGTGTGTGTGTGTGTGTGTGTGTGTGTGTGTGTGTGTGTGTGTGTGTGTGTGTGTGTCTGTTTGTGTATGTATGTGCGTGTGTTTGTGTGCGTGCGCGCGCGTCGTGTGTGTTTGTGCGTATGTATATATTTAAAATAAAACTCTTTTCCCTTGATTAATAATTGCCAAGTTGAGGTCATGTAATTTTTAATTCGATAATAAAACGTTTAATATTACACCCCTGAAGCGAACACCATAGTGTATCGAAACATTGAGAGTTATATTTTAAAGCATATGACGTTATATTGTTAATAATTAATCGTGTGGTAAATCTATTGAAATATTGATAATGTATGCAATTGCTTTTATTTTAATATGTATTTTTATTTCATTGTAGAGAAAAAATATATATTTTAATAGCTTATTTAGTTGTGAAAATATATAACTTCATCATTAATTATTTTTTTCTCATAAAACAATTGTCAATTGAATATTGAAATGAACTGTGCAAAAGGCTAGTAATAGGATTGCCTCGTACAATTACACAATTAGTATTGCAATTAAATATAATTTTTAAAATAATTGTTCAGTGGTTAAACTAATTGCTACATATTGGAAAATCTATTTCTCATCCTGTATCGACATTTTAATTATTTAATTTTATAACATCGTAATTGCAGACTTTTCTGCCGTTGGATTTTAATGCGAGGTAAAATACATATTTTTCTTGTAAATTATTATAGAAATATTTCCCTCTTGAAAATAAAACTATTTGAAATAAACCTCCTTAAAGACAAAACAATCATGTTCAGAACTCATGGACTTTGTTATTTTAACTTGTAATTATCTAGGGTTATGTTTATGGGAAAATGATTTTGTTCCAAGTTTGATTATCCATCTATGAGACTTTTCGTTTAGAAATCGATGTGGAAAAATTAAGACTTTTTTAATGAAATTTACAATTTATCCGAGGATAAATGTGGCCTAACAGTACGTTTTTATTAAAGTGACCAAAGGACAATTTGGCTGGGATTTTATTTTTAACGCAGATTATCTTATTGATAAAACATCTTGTTTTCGTTGAAAAAATGATAATAAAACACAATACAAACTGTGAACAATGATTTTTTTATTTAATTTTTATTATTTTTTTCAACTGTTGTGAGAAAAAACCGTTTACCAGCTGTAATGGTTTCCTTAGAATCTTGGTCATAGTTTAGAAATCCTCTTAAGTTACATATATTTGTTAAATTTATTTTTTCTTTATGAATTTATAAATTTCTTTCTTTGAATAAATGTGTAACATATACGATAATAAACCTACTCTTTTATAACGAAATTGTTTCTGCTTAGTTTGTGAGGATCTTAGCTTATAATTAAATGGCGATCAATTAATTCAAAACCAATCAATTATTTCTTTAATAAAGTCAAAATGACTTATTATTTAATAATAAAGTCATAATCAGTGTGTATAACTATACAACATCTAAACCGCAACATCAACTGTATGGAGTTATTGTTTAGATGTTGTATGAACTATACTAGCTGAAGTTGACGCCTTGTTGTTGAAACGTGTTTGAAAAATAAATTATTAGTTTCGGTGATCGCTGTTACTTACTTAGCTACTATTTTTTTGAAATTTAGAAACTATTAAAACAAAAATGGGAATATTATGTTTAAAACATTAAATTTTTGAAATTTCTTGACCGATTTTTTTAAAATTCTGACACAACTTTTCCCCCCTTATGAATCACGTACGAATATGGTCTTTTTTGTATTCCTAAGCCTCATTTTAACTTTCTAATATTATCCAATAAAATAACTAAAAATAGAAAAAAAAATGTTTTAAAAAACTATCTCCCTTAATATTTTAAAGAATAATTATTATTCTCTCAATAAACATTTAGTCCTATTGGTTAAAATGTACCTACAAACACTGTAAAATTAAACAATAAAATATTTACAACATCTGGAGCACAGTAGTACAATAATATAATATAATAATAATATAATACACTAAAAATATTGGCAAAAACCCCACTGTCACAAAAATAATTACTAATATAAGTTATTAAGGTTAAACCCTTATGGACATTTCGACGACCATGCCATCATCATCGGAGGGTGTTACTACTAAATTACAATCTAGAATATAATTTGCAAATCATGGTCATCTAAATGCACATAAGGTTTAATCTTAAGTAACTTGTAATATTAGTTAGTTTTTATTATTTTTGTGGTATTGTGGTGTTTGTCATAATTATTATTGCAATAAAATATACGTTGACTTTACAAAGAAAAATGCTTTCCTAAAAATTTTAATTCAGTACTGTAAAAACTTTTAAAAACACGTTATTTTTTGTTTTTAATTTGGTTCTGCATTCAGCCATCACGGTCATGAAAATGGAACGATTTGTTCACTAAATGTTTAAAAAGGTTAAATAAAGCTGTGTCAATCTTCAACTAATTCGAAATATTCAGTGACATGAAATGAACCTTATATTTAGACGCTAATTATAAACTCTGAGGTTAATGACCTGACTGTGGGTTATCAGTGAACTTGAAATAACCGTTCTATCAAAAACAAAAGCGATGGATGTTAATATTGCGGTCATATATGTAACGATTGAGAAAAATATTCCGCTTTTTATTTTTTAAAGTTTAGTTTTATTTATCGATAGTATTGATAGTTCAGGTCTACGCTTTCTGATAACCAACGATGACGTCATAGCCTGTGTAGAGTAGTCCGCAGATAGAAATATTTTCAGTAATAATAATGAGCGGGAAAATAAACACTACTGAAACAGTTGTAAGATTTATTTTATTTACAAACATGTACAAGTAAAAAGAAGCTAAATCAGTTAGACTCGGCTATAAACATGTTCTATATGACCTCCGTTCAATTTGAGGCAACACTCGTATCGTTATTAAAGGTTTCGCATCATTTTGATGAAGAGGGGTTGTATTATGCTAGTTATACATATAGTTATTTTTTCCTGTAGTTGGACGATGGTATCTGGTGGGTCATGACGGAAAATCTTCTCCTTCATTATTCCCTAGACGTAGGCGTCACGTGATGTAGGATCGGGGGAGAGGACAGGGTAAGGAAAGTTTCTTCTAAGAGAGATGAGGGGGTTGCTGAAACTTCATAGAAGAAAACAATGTTGTATAAGGTTTTGTGGCTGATTGCGCCATTTTTCTTGAAATATTGTGAACGAAAAACCAGGTTGAGGGCACAACAAAATCTCCTGAGGTCTTCTAAATATCGACGAAGAATGACTCTATATCTACGAGAAGGCGATTACAGCTGATTCAGTTTCAGTACTGTTTATTTTGGCGCGTACGGTATGAGTATGTTACCCTTGCATATAGTAGCACTTTTCATCATTGAGGATGGTGGTTTTGGTAGATGTATCCCTTTGTCAACTCAGACAGTAACTGGAGAGTTCCTCAAATATGAACTCAATTATGCCTCTTAAAACATTTAATGCATGTTCAAGTGGTTTTGCGAAAAACTAGCAGTTTAAGTGAAGATGGAATAAAAATTAATAGACTAATTGTATATATAAAATTAATAGACTTTATAAATAAGGTTAGTGATATTTATATTCAAGTTTTTATTTCAAATTTTTGTTATTTTTTAATTCTTTTTATTAGTACTTACTCTCCCTATATTCTCTCTCTCTCTCTCTCTCTCTCTCTCTCTCTCTCTCTCTATATATATATATATATATATATATATATATATATATATATATATATATATATATATATATATATATATCATGTTCACATTTGTAATCGTTACAATAATTTTTATTTATCTACTCAAGTTCAAATACATATTTTTAAACTTGTTGTAGATGACACTTGATGTTAATACAGCTTTTCCCAATAACAACTCAATAATTACATTTAAGTAATTAATTTTAGTTTTATATGAGAGAAAACCATACGAAGCAATATCGTACCATTTAGATTAACATAAGCGATAACATATGATTTTATAAAACATATGATTTTATTGTTATAGGTTATGTGTGTAGAATCGCTGTTTTACCGCATAGGTTATGTAACTTTATTAGGCCTATATTAATTGCAATTATTTAATAAAATATAAATAGAATAAAATTTTACTTTGTGGGCCTAAGTGGGACTTTACTTTATATTTTGTTTGTTTATATTACTTATTATAGATATTAATAAAATACCTTAGGTGTTCATTGACTTTCTAAGCCACTAGTAGTATTTTTAAACATTAAATCACTAATAAATAAATTTAGTATAGATATAGTATAGCTTTATATGTATACTATACGGTACACCTCGGTTTACTCGGGAAAGGAACACTCATGCGCGCACACATACACAAATATATAGTTCTATATACATACTACAATGTCCTGATTAAGGGACTGTTAAACACTCTGCCGATACTAATTAAACTGGAAGCTTGAAATATTTGGGCCTCATCCACTCAACAAAGACGCAAAATTAGATAGTAGGGCTGCTTGGATAAATTTCTTATTTTAACGGGCATAGAAAGCAAATATTTTTAAAATGGATAATTTGTTAATATTCCTTTCAACAGAGCGTTCTAAGAATTCATTTCCTGGGATAAACTAACCTAAATGGCTAAATCCTAGCACGATTTTCATGTTTATTACAGTTCAGTGACTGATTCTGTGGCAAAAATTGGCAACCCAAGCGGCTGATCAGGTACCGACAGAGGTCGGTCTGCTTGTGTAATGTTTTACCTGGGTCGCCTAGGTGACGGGTAAGCGTGGATCCAAATAAAAACAGCTAAGAGGGTGCTCCTTACGGGTAGGTGATACCGTCGCAACTGTGTAACTTATCTAATTTTTATTTTAAATTTAAAATGTGTCCAATTCCGTAAATAAACAACTCATTTCCACAAAAAACTTAAATACCCTAATACAACCGAGCATGCTATATAAAAACTATAACAGCATTTATAGGATTCAAGGTGTTTTTGGGTCGGCAACAGATCCGCTATATTCAGGTCGTTACTCTAACTCAGCGGAGAGACTTTTGGAACACTCTTCTGTGTGTGTGTGTGTGTGTGTGTGTGTGTGTGTGTGTGTGTGTGTGTGTGTGTGTGTGTTGTGTGTGTATGTGGTATACTAGACCCGCGACTTCAACTGTTTCTAGTCCAAAGTAATTATTTTATCAAATCAAAGCAGACGGGTCATGTCTAAGCCGTTCCATAATTAAAAAAACCATTTAAATGCGTTTGATACTGCATGATCAACTATCCAATTAATAAAGAACTTAAACCAAATATTTTATACAAACGCAAAGTATGCAGACAAAAAGATCCCAACATCTCAGAAAACGTATGTCAACAGAAACCCAATTATTGTTGAAGTTTTAATTAGTTTTATACGTAGCGGTGATTGTATGAAAGGGAAGTAAACTTAGTGCTCTAGTGAAAAAAATAATCTTTTCATATTTCAAGATGTATTAAATTTTCTATCTATACAATTTTACTACTCGGAAAACATATTTTCACTCCAATTCCAAGAACTCAATTTTAATATTGTCTTTGATCAATGAATATTAAAACTACTTCCTTAATTTTTATGTATCTTCTACTAGTAATCCTTCTAAAGTATATTTTAGAAAAAATATCTTCAAAGCATTTCCGAACAATGTTTCTTTTAGTGCGAATCCTTCGTGGACCAGGTTCAGATTGTTTTATGCTTTTGTTATATCGGAGTAAATATTTCGATTTCAGTATCTTAGTAACAATACTTTTCTAGACAAACGTTCAAAAATACACGCCAAGTATTAATAACACGAGGTTATACACGAATATACACCTACATATATTTCGATCAGGAAATGACCATCACACTTAATCTACAATGAAGTTACCGAACAAATCCAGAAATAAATGAACGGTATTGTTTCAGCCTTTCTGGTCAGTTATACTGCCACACACTTCCAATAAACGTAATACTACTTAACCCTATTAAAAATGTTTACAATATACCACTTAGTAGTGACAAAGTCTGTAGTAAAACCATTCTAACATATTGGGTACACTAATATTTAGCTTTATAATTATTTTGTTTAAAGTAAATAAATAATTATACAACTGAGAGATTTTAATGATCTGTCAAGTAGAAAGATGAAAGATTAGCTCTCGCTAGTTCATGTTACTACAATAGAAAACTTACGAGACATAAATATCTCTGCACAATGTGAAATCAGATAAAATTATATGCTCCAATATAAAAACCTTCGGCAACTTTCTTGTACATATAAAGCTCGACAAACTCGCCCGAGCTCAATACAAAATAATCACACGCTTCGTTGGTTTCATCAGAAACATCCATTACACGTCCTCGTTACATCGCCTCAATTGAACTGTTAAAAACTGATGTTTTCATTTAAAACGCCTTTTCCAGCACCGGAGCTTTTATACAATACTGGCGTTCATCAGAGCGTTTGTTAATTCAAAATGGCGGCCAAAGTTGATGCTTGTTTCAGACTAGTTGTGTGTTTAACAAAACTTTTAAAATGTTTTATATATTTTGTTTTAGGCATTTTTAATTAAAAATTAATAAAATTAGTAATTATGAAAACTTGAGAGTATTTATCATTCTGTAATTTTACTAAAAACTACTTGTAACAAACCACGCTTTGCTGTGGCACACTGTGATTTGCATGGAACAAAAAAAGCATACGTTTTATAGAACTTTAATTTTGAAATACTTCGTAGGTTAAGGCAATACCTAAGGTTGTGCCATTTTTTGATCGAACCTTTGCTATGATCAATCTGATAAGAAATGATTTCCCAATGCCTCGTGAAGGAACAGAAAGAAGTTCCTCCCCACTCCGTCATTTACTATTTGCATTGTGCGTTCATAAATGTATTTCTGTTCACACGTTATTTTGACAAAGCTTGATTGGAGTTCACCGTTTTTGTAACTCTGTTTACGAATCCAATCCACTGAGAAAGGTGAAGAAGTGTGAAACCAATATAATAAGAAAAATGTACAGAAAATATTTCAGACATTATAGGCTAAAATTTAGGGTTAATAATTTGGAGATTTAAGGATAGGCACGAAATTTTAAAAACATTCTTTGGATAATTGTGATTTATAAAACATATAAGAAATAAATAAGATTTAAAATTGATTCGACTTCATGATTATAAGGGTATTAATATTTTCTTATAGATACATCTTATGTTAAAAAGCACTACTTACCGATATTCTTCATTTGTCGTGCTTCGCACTAGACAGTGCATTCTACAATGATGTGAGTCAAGGACAATATTGTTGATCAGGTTTATTATATTACTGTGAGTCTGTGGTGTTTCGGTGTTCCGTGGTGTGTCATTATTTATAGTGGCTGCTAAGACACATTGGAATATAGTATTTGAGCGTAAGTGTGTTTTATCGTTTATTATGAGTTTATGGTGTTCGTATATTTCGAAGTTCTCTGTTGTGTTTAGTTTATTGCTTTTTTTGATGAAATGTAAAACTTTTAAATTTGTGTCAATGTTGGTGTATACCCTGTGTGTGTAGCGTGTTTTGTATATATGTTTGGCGAAATTCTTTTGCATTGTGTGTGTTCATGACTGTCATGTGTTTCTTGTATCGTGTGGTAACTTTTATCCCTGTTAGATCCTTGCTATGTACAACAGAAATATTGTTATTAGTTTTATTTATTCAATTAGAAAACTTTTGTAAATGGTTGGATTTAAATTTAAAATTTAACTTTTGTTAAAAATTTGTTTGTGCAGCTTATAAAACTATTGTTTACTTTGAAGCTCTAATAAAGTTGGTGAACATGCCATTTTGAAAGGGTTTTAAAGGCGTACTAGCCGGTAATGAATTTCCCCCTCCCCCCCACCGAAAGAAAACTTTCCTAAAGTATCCCGCTGAGACAGACGATAAATGGATGAGTCTATCGCGGCCGCGCGCTTCAGAAAAAACCGTTATGAAGAGTTTTTGATGAAAAACCTAATTAAGAAGCGATGTGGGGGAGAAAGGTTTTTAAGAAGAATACTGTGTCGCTCTGTAGATAAATAAGTTAAAGATGAAACTGCATTCAATAGTTTTTTGTTTCCTTTTTTATTTCAAATTAAACTTTTAAAAAAATATAAAAGAAAATTAAAGTAAGTAGAATAAATGAGGTTTATTGATATTGTAAGTAATTTGTTTGTAAAAGAAAAATGCTAATGATATCGTTTTGTCTGTTCTTGTATCCGGTTCCTTCCTAATAAATTCAAATCCATTCTTTTGAAATTTGTGTACATTTTTGTAAACTTACCTAAGCGTTTGTAATTTATTATGGCAATATAATGTATTCTTATTATTATTAATATTATTACTAAAACTCGGAGGGACCTCATCGGTGTAGAGCACTTAGCTGCAGCCTTTGTACTCTCTTCCCATCCGTACCACAGGACTAGCTTAGTGGATACCTACCTCTTTGCAGAATCCTAATACCCACCTAAATCTTCTGATATCCTCTGGCGTACATACCTGCCAGCCAAACCACTTTCTCCTTGCAGCTCCCAAAGCAGGACACTCACAGAGTACGTAAATTGGGCTTTTCTCTTGGTCCTCGTCGCATCTCTTGCACACAGGGGAGCTAGATTTTCCAATTTTGTATTGGAACATCCTCAGATTTTCACGGCCTGTGACCAGCTCTACAGTAACTCTGAGTTCCCGGCTAGCTGGCCTGAGCAACCGGGCGGGTCCACAGGTGGCGGATAGTGGGACGGCCTACAGAAATGTAGGTTACCTGTGAATAAGGATTCCGGAAGGTTTCTGAATATTCTGAATGCAGGTTTCTGAATGCAGGCCTGGATCAAGGCAATGGTTCAAAGGTGAGGAAATATCCCTCCTCGTCAGTCAACCGGTTGGGTGTGGTAGAAATAACTGCTCTGACTGGGGTGACTGGGGTAGTTGGGAATTAAGTCCTCACAATGCTACTCTCACCTCCCGGGTGAACCAAGGGCAATGCGACAGTGAAGTATGGGCGGGAAACTACCCTAACGACACAGTTGTAAAAAAGAGAGTAAAGCAGGCTGTTCGCTCCATGAGCAACAGTTAATAATGTTCCGAACTTGGGGTGTGCTTCAAGGTCAGTGACTGAATACCCAATCCAAGGTGGAAGGCATCGTGCCGAAGGATGAATGGCTGCAGGGTATAAAATGCAGTCGCACACGATCCCCTTGAGGAACCAGACAAAACCTCATTGTATGTTGTCTTGCCAGGGCAGTGGGGGCTCTGCTCTGGTCGACCGTTATTTCCCCCATACTCGTGGGACGTTAATGGACCAAGTAAGTGAAAGAATTGATTTTGAGACTGCACAGACAGCGGGAGCTAATGAGACGGCAAACCGTGTGTCTGTAGCAGATGTGTCAATGGCAACCATCACTGGAGGTGCGGGGGCGGCTGTCAAGCTGCCGACTGCAGAAATCAGTGAAGTGGCTGTAGAGTTGAGCACTCTGTCTAGTCCTGGGGCTGCTCTGCGGACCCAGGGAACTGCGAAATATGCAGAACAATGATCAAGATCCTCCAAGTGAACCTACAGCATAGCAGGGCGGCTAGTGCTGTCGTGTTTAGAATGCTGGACAGGGGAGAGGTGGACTTGGTTCTCATCCAGGAGCCATGAATTTCTGGAGGACGAATATGCGGGCTGGCGACATCTGGAGGTAAGTTGTTGTACGATAAGGACTCCGGTATTCCCAGAACGTGTATCCTGGTTAGGAGGGGGTTGAGTGATTTTGTACTAACGGACTTCTGCTGCAGAGACTTGATAGCAGTGAAGGTGGAGCTGCGGGCGGACGGGGGGATGAAGAGGCTGAACCTGGCCACTGCATATCTCCCCTTTGACTACGCGGGGGCTCTACCAACACAAGAGCTGAGGAGGCTGGTCGAGCACTGCGGGACTGTGGATGAGGAGCTGCTGGTGGGGATGGATGCTAACTCCCATCACACTTCGTGGGGAAGTACAGGTACCAACACTAGAGGTGAGGAACTTTTAGCTTATCTTAGCTCTAAGAATTTACTAGTCTTAAGTCAGGGGGAAGAGCCGACGTTTGTCACTAGGGCCAGACAGGAGGTCCTGGACATTACGGTGGCATCAAACCAGATGGCTAGGTATGTACTAAACTGGCATGTGTCGGATGAACCATCTTCTTCTGACCACAGACATATTAGGTATGATATCTCCCTAAATCCAGCCATGCTTCGGCCAACCAGGGATCCAAAAGAACAGACTGGGACTCCTACAGGAGGGACCTGGGTGTTCGGATTGAGGAGGCTGGATTGGAGTATGGTGGGAGGAGAGAGCTAGAAGACTCTGCCACATTGGTTGGCGAGGCTATAGTAGAATCCTTTACTGATAACTGCCCTCTCAGTGAGGGGAGAAAAGTAGGGGATCCGTCATGGTGGAATAAGAAGCTAGACAAACTTCGGAAGACCACCAGGAGACTCTTTAATAGAGCAAAAAAGAACGGGGAGTGGGACCAGTATAGGAAAACACTAACCGAATACAACAGGGCACTTAGAGAAGCACGCAATAAGTCCTGGAGGGAGTTTTGTCAAGAGATTGACAAAACTCGGGAAGGGGAACGACTGCATAAAGTGCTCTCTAAGGACCCA
Organism: Prosapia bicincta; assembly: GCA_036971475.1. Classification (NCBI taxonomy): domain Eukaryota; kingdom Metazoa; phylum Arthropoda; class Insecta; order Hemiptera; family Cercopidae; genus Prosapia; species Prosapia bicincta. The sequence goes on along the minus strand of JBAIZL010000007.1, from coordinate 1,768,659 downwards.
GTTAACCCGGTGCGGATGCTAAGAACCCCACTGGGAAATATAACAAAACCTGCAGGGGAAACTGTGGAATTAATCAGAACACATTTCCCTTCCAGTACTCTGAGGAAACTTGGAGGAGCAGACACTGAACCAGTTGCCAAACTCTCCACAAGACGTGGTAAGAGGGAGGACTGGGAAGTGGCAAGGAGGATAGTAACTCCACAAAGGGTAAGATGGGCTATTGGCACATTTAAACCCTACAAATCTCCAGGTCCAGATGAGATCTATCCTGTGCTGCTGCAGCAGGGAATGGATATGCTGTTGCTGGTACTTACTAAATTATACAGGCTAAGCATTGCTCTAGGGCATGTGCCGGCAGCCTGAAAATCTAGTAAGGTGGTCTTTTTACCTAAGCCCACCGGTAACCAATTGGAAGGGAAAGGATACAGACCTATTACACTCATGTCCTTTGTTCTTAAGGGACTTGAAAAACTGGTTGATAGGCATATTAGGGGGAGTACTTTGGCCATAAAACCACTGCATTGGAGCCTACTGGCTCCAAGTATACTTATCAACCGGGGAAATCCTGCGAGGGAGCTCTCCATGAAGTGGTTGGTAGGATTGAGCATATGATCGCTAAGAAAGGTTGTGCCATAGGTGCCTTCCTCGACATTGAAGGGGCTTTCAATAACCCCTCAGTGAAGACGATGGTAAGTGGATGCGACCACTTGTGGTTGGATAAGTTCCATGTTAACAAACAGAAGCATTTCTGTAGAGATGGCAGGGGAGGTCAGAAGGGCGGAGACAAGTCTGGGCTATGCACAGGGGGGGGGGTTCTCTCTCCTCTGTTGTGGTGCCTAGTGGTTGACAACCATATTGAACTCCTGAATGAACACGGGTACTTCTGCCTGGGATATGCGGACGACATAGTTGTTCTGATCCTGGGCAGATTCCCTGATACAGTCCTTGAGGTAATCAGAAATCCTCTACGACTGATTGAAGAGTGGTGTAATAAGGAGAACCTTAGGGTAAATCCGAAAAAGACTGCTCTTATTAACTTCACCAGACAGCGAAAAGATCTGACGACCAGGATGCCTCGCTTGTTTGGTGAATACCTTGAGTTTGTGGGGGAGGTGAAGTACCTGGGAGTTACTCTGGACAGGAAACTCACCTGGAACCCACATCTTGAGAGGACAGTTAACAGGGCCAAAAGGGCACTGATGACAGTGAGAAGAATGGTGGGTAAGAAATGGGGACAGAAGCCATCAATGATGCACTGGATGTATCTGAGGGTGATAAGACCTATGATTACCTATGGTGCTCTGGTGTGGTGGACAAAGGCCAACCAGGCACAGGCAAGAGCTCAACTAAGCTCTATCCCGAGATTGGCTTGTCTGTGCACACTGGGAGCGATGTCAACTACACCTGGTGCAGCAATGGAAGTAATGCTTAACCTCCCCACCCTTGAGCTTGTCCTTAGGGGAGAGGCGAGGCTGGCGGCATGGAGATTGCGCAACTCGAACAACTGGGCTAACCTCCCAGATGTTTCGGGACATATGAGTGTTGAGTGCGTAGTCAAAGAACCCGTCTTGGAAATGGGCAGCGACCACATTACTCGAACGTTTGCACCTGACCAGGCCCACCATACTATGATGGAATGGTCAGGGACATTAACATCGGGAGCTCAGATCTGGTACACAGATGGCTCCAAGATGGACTTCGGCACTGGAGCGGGGGTGTATTGTAAAAACCCAAGGGTAAAACTAGTTTTTTCCTTGGGGAGGCATACCTCTGTCTTTCAGGCCGAAATATATGCTATAAATGCCTGTCTGGGAGTGATAGCGAGAAGGGGAACACACGGGACCCGGATTGCTATTTTCTCCGACAGTCAGGCAGCAATCAAGGCACTAAACGGACATGTGGTCACCTCGGCCATAGTCAGAGAGTGCCTAAATAACCTACAAGCCCTGGCAAGGCACAATCAAATCAAGATAGGTTGGGTGCCAGGGCATAGGGGAATACTTGGAAATGAAGCCGCAGATGCGCTGGCCAGAGAGGGGTCTTCGACTCCCCTGATTGGACCGGAGCCTGCGGTAGGTATTTCCAAATCCATGGTCAAGATGGCAATGCGAAGGTGGATGGCTGAAAGACACTGTGAGCACTGGATCAGGGCTGAAGGGATGAGACACAGTAAGCTAACCCTTAGGAAACCTTCCTTGGGGCTGCAGAAGAGTCTCATCTATCTGTCTAGGCAGGAACTGAGGATAGCCACAGGTCTACTCACGGGACACGGTGGACTAAAGAAACATCTGCATAAAATGGGTATCTACAAAGATGAACCAGTGTGCAGATTATGCGGGCAAGAACTGGAGACCGCCACACACATCATTTATAAATGTGACGCACTTACCGAGAAGCGCTTCAACCTCTTTGGAGATAGCACAGCTCTGGAAGAGGATGCTGAAGGTAAAACACTAGTCAGAAAACTCCTAAACCTGGTAAGAGGGAAGGGGCTATTTGACTACATCAGGGAGGTAAGTACAATATACCTTAAGGTAGCAGTGCTTTGGGCAGGTTAAAGTCCGCTCCCAAGTTAAGAAAAAAAAACAACTCTGAGTTGAGGTCTACTTAAGAAGAGTAGTTCTTTGCCCCAAAAATCTCCTGCGTAACCCCACAGCACCTTGGATTTGTTACACCCCAAGGTTGCATTCCATTCTTGCCTGGACAACCTGTCTATATGGGCCGTGATCCTCTTGCGCCCCTCCCAAGGCGGCATGCCCACTGCCCTCAGCAACGGTCCTTGAGTTATACACCCTTGTTTTGCTAAGGCGTCAGCTCTCTCATTCCCTATCCAGCCAGAATGTCCTGGAATCCAGGTTAGATTGAGCGAATTATACTTACTCAGCTCTGCTAGAGAGGCTATAGTCTCAGCCACCAGCCTAGAGTTGGTACTAACCTTACCGAGCAAATCCAGATGGTCTTGCCCCTCCTGCCAGACCATATTATTTCCTCAGCACATAGTTTGATCGCGAGCACCTCCCCCTGGAAGACAGAGTTGTAGTCCTCCAGGCGATAACAAAATCTGTCTTGGTGTCTTGGTCCACTAAATCCTGCTCCCACTCCTTCTTATCTTGGACCCATCCGTGAACCAGATTTAACCATGTTTGTGTCTACACTCCGCCCATGCCTCTGTTGCAGGAATATAGATTTTGTAGTTTCCTTTTTCCCTTTTAAGAAACAGTATCTTATCCTGAGGTTCTATCCAGAGCTCCTTCAGTGAATCCCCAAATAGCTGTTTATGACGTTTACTACTTGTCTTCCACTGCCCAGTACAACTTAGCTGGTGTGCAGTTTTCATTGCCTCTATCCTAATTTGAAGACTCAAAGACGGAAAACACAACATAATCCTCATGGCC
>JBAIZL010000007.1:1752764-1760264 GCA_036971475.1 Prosapia bicincta | reverse complement strand
AAGGTAGGTTTTCGATAGTATCAAATATTATGTGTGATTTTTATTGTTTTTGTTCGTTTAATATATTTGTACTTTGCGTCTCAGTAAGTTTTAATAAATTTAAAGTTCGGATAGTCATAAACTATTGTTTAAGTTATTAATAAGATTCACCGAACTTAATGCACTACAAAATTCAAGAATACAACCCATGAGTTAAAACAGCTCTTCTACCACATAACCTATAACATAAAATCAGCTTTTTTATGAAATCATAGGTTATAACTTATTTCAAGGGAAATGGAATCAAATAACTATATTGCATACCTTGCGCCTTTAGTGAAAAGTATCATTCCCATATAAAACTAAAATAACTAATTAAATTTAACTATTGAATTATTATTTGATAAAACTATATTAATATATGGTGTCATCCACTACAAGTTTAAACAAATTTATTTGAATTTGAGTGGAGAAATAAAAAATATTTTATTAACGATTGAAAATTTTATTACAATACATATAAGGAACTCTCCTAACTAATATATATATATATATATATATATATATATATATATATATATATATATCGAATATTATAAATCAAATATTATATAAGATATAAATATAATATCTTTACAATACAATATCTCATTATAATATGCTATTTATATTACCTTTATAATATACTATATTTTTATATCATATATATATATATATATATATATATATATATATATATATATATATATAATATACATACACAGCGAACCAATCGAAGAGATTAAAAAATAGATGAAATTAAAATTACAAACATAACATTGCAAACGTCTCCACACTCGTACGAGACGTAGATTTATCGTTCAACCTCTTACTTTACTTAGAAGAAAGTTAAGTATTTTATTAGAAAACTATATGGATTTGGAAATATAGGCACTTCTTTATTAAAGACGTACATTCGTTCATGTTCAGTTGAACAAGTTTGACATTTATCAACAGCTTCAGAAAGCAAACCTCCAGATAGAACTCGTCTTCGTTGCAGCAAACAAATCTGCTATGAATAATGTGGCGCAAAAGATTAACCTTACAATTTGTTTTTCAGACGACTTCCAGGTAACGCCGAGATATGTTCGACCTTGTAGAGTATATTGTATTTTTCGTCATGGTGGGCTTTTCAATTTCGATCGGCGTGTATTATGGGTGCAAAAAGAAGCAAAACACGGCCAAAGAGTACATGCAAGGCGGGAAAGAAATGGCCGTTTTTCCCATCACAATGTCACTCATTGCCAGGTAATTATTTGAAACTGAATAGAAAAGATAAATAAAACTAATTGAGTTAATATTAGATCTACTTTCCTTAGCAGTAGCTACGGCGGATATTACATTACTCGACAAGTTAATTATAATGCAATAGGTGTTTCCTTAGTGAGAGAGAGAGTGAGGGAGGGATAGAGAGAGGGATATAGAGAGAGGGAGAGAGAGAGTGAGAGAGGGAGATAGATAGAGAGAGAGGGAGGGGGAGAGAGAGGAGGGAGAGGGAGAGAGGGAGAAAGAGGGAGAGAGGGAGAGAGAGAGGGGAATGGAGGGAAGTGAGAGAGGGAGGGGAGGGAGAGATGGAGGGGAGGGAGAGAGGGAGGGGAGGGAGAGAGAGAGAGAAAGAGATGTTCTTTCATGCTGTCTAGAAGAGTTATAATAATACTGCTGGTTTCACAAATCTAATCGATATTTTAAAAATCTACTCTTCTCTATTCATCTAATTTTTAATTACATTTAAAACCTTTACTAAACTATCGGAATTCAAACATGATTTCACCAACTCTAACCTGATTTTAAAATTTAAATTCATCTTATAGAAATAAAACTTGATTTTAAAATTAAATCTGCTTTTATTAAATCTGATTTTGAAAGTTCTAAATCTATTATACAAATTTTAACTTTATTTTAACACTTTCATTTGAATCTAGAGATTTTAAAAAAACTGTTATGTATTTTACTTTTAACTTGATTTCACAACTAAACACAACAACAGTACTCCTGAAGGTGGCTTGTAACTGAAATGTACAAACAGTGTTTATTTATAGAGAATAAATTATTTTATTGTAATTGTTTGGTTTTTATTTATTTTGTTTAGTTATTATTTCAAAGTTTCTCAAGAGAATAATTCATTTCAAAAGTTAACTTTCTAAGTTTTAAATTAATCCTAGAAATTGTAGCCTCATTTCAAAATTCTAACTAATATGTTAAAGTGTAACATTATTTCAAACATTCTATCAATAATATAAATACTTTCAGGCTGAAGTAACCATTTATCAGTTAGTTACAGAAATGTTAACTAGAATTAAATAATAACCGATTTTGTAAAAGATAAGCTTGATTTTAGACGTTGTAACCTTATTTTGAGAATCCTAATGTAATTTAGATTTGTTGTTAATGTCTAGTAGCATAGATAATAGGGTTTACACCTAATTAAGTAATATTTTTTGCTTTTTTTTGTTGAAATTTTAGCACGTTTAATTTCATTTTTACATTCCATCATTACAACATGCATTCATTTTTCTCTAACCTACTATTTGGTATTTTCTTTTTTCCATTTGTATTTGTATTTCATTTTCTCATCTATATTTATTTCATAATTTTCCAAAGTTACATTTTTTCACGCCCCGTTTCATATTTTCCAGCCATATTTCAGGCATCAGCCTTCTCGGCCTGCCCGCCGAAGTTTACACGTACGGGACACAATTTTTGGCTTCAGGATTGCCCGTTATCCTGGTTACTATCTTCATTCTAAAGATAACGCTGCCGGTTTTCTGCAAACTGGAGTTAACTTCGTGTTACCAGGTATTTGAAACAAAAAGTTCTGCTTTTATATAGTTTAATTGTTTTTACAAACATATTAATTATTAAATCATTAAGTAGTAAATGAATTGTATCATTCATTCCTATTTTTAGCTTACACTCTCCTTATATATATATATATATATATATATATATATATATATATATATATATATATATATATATATTGCACAAATTTTCAATCTTTAATAAATTCTTTTTATTCTTCCTCTCAAGTTCAAATATTTTTTTTAAAACTTGTAGTGGATACCAATTGATGTTAATACAGTTATTTTTCAAATATCAATTCATTAATAAATTATAATTATGAATTTTAGTTTTATATAGGAGAAAACGTTTCATAAAGAAAGCAAGATATGTAATATGGCCATTTGTTTAAAATAAATTATAACATATGATTTCATAAAACAGCTGATTTTATGTTATAGGTTGTGTGATAGAACAGCTGTTTTATCCCATAGGCTATGTTACTTTATTTATATTGTTTGTAATTATTTATTAAAAAATAACTAAAATAAAATATTTCTTTGTTGACTTAAGTAGGAATTGACTTTAAAACATTTTTATTTATATTACTTGTTTTATCTATCATTATTCAAGCTTTTGTTTATATCTTCATCTACTTAACTGTTCTAAATAATATTTGAGTTTCATAACACAGAAGCTACTTTATTTCTGTTATTTAATCCATAACGCCTGTGTAGTTTCATTTACATTTGTGTTGGAGCCTCGTCATCGATTATCGATGAAATAATGAGACTTTCGATATATATCGCAATATGTATTCTTGTGTATTAATAAAGAACTAAGTCAAAATACAAATACAAGAATTATAATTGAATGTGCAATTCAAAGCTTTTCGTTGGCTAACAGTACCAACATCATCAGGAATATTAAACAACACCATCAGGAATTCTCATAACATCTTTATCTTTCAAAATTAAAGTTAATTTATTTCATCTAAAACACACATTTTATTTCGTTTATTCTATACTACAATATGTGAGTTAAATGGTGTATTCACTTCAGTGTTGTTTAAACTATAGCATTACAAACATTTTATATGATCTCTCCTTAACGTTTTCCTATGACCGAGAGAGAGAGGAGGGAAGAAATACCTACATCATAGAAGCTTCCTCAGACATGTGATCACTTCATTCCACCCCTATTCTAGTACGAGACGAACCCCAGGTGTATTATACACACGGTACTACATGAGCTTAACGGATGTACATCTGTCTAAGTGACGGATATGTCTTAAGGATGTGGCCATGCGGACATAATTGCCCCCCACTCCTCCCTAAAAATGGAGATTTGAGTAAGTAGATTGATGCTATTTGTGTTTGCTAAAGTAACCCTTTAAACCCTACACGGAAATTGCTGGTGTATGACCCATTCAATGTAAACACTAATTAGAACACCCCCCCCCCCCAGTATTCTTGCACATATTATCTACGCAACCATTTATAATGCTGAAACAAATTTGTGCAAGTTTCAGTTTGCAACATTTCTTATTTCTGCTCAAAAACCCGGAAAGACTCTAAATTGGTACACGAGTACAGTATAAGCTAATAGTTTTATTCATTTTGAAAAAAACATATTCCTTATAATTTACAGTAACGATGTCTTTACTGAAAATATATCCTAAAATTTAATCGTAGCAATAATGACGCCTATTTACATCAGAGGCGTTGTTTGGAAGGTAGATAAAGCAGGACTCTAAATGTTTATCTATTTACTGCCTTCATAAATTAATTTTGCATATTCTGGTGTATGTTTTACATTGAATAGACAATTTACGTATTTAATGCTTTACATTCATGTTGATATTCTTTACAGTACGTTAGAAAGGTTACGTTTAATTCTACATTGTTTATACTGTAAAAGCTTAGAATAAGTTTGGGAAAAGAATAGCATATCAAATAATAATATTATTTGGTTTTAAACATATTAAACATGCGCTAAACGGACTACTATATCACAAATTAATGTACAGCTTATTCTTAATCAATTTTTTAAATCTTTCAAAACTATTTACAATCCAGGTATCGATATTATTAAAATATTTTCATTTTTTTTAAATTCCGTATGTTTTTCTTTTTACGTGCTCAAGTTTTAAAAAATCTATAGTTTTGTATACAGATTAATAAACCACAGACCACTAAATGACAAAAATATAAAAATTATTAATGAAATAATTTTAAACTCAAAAAATAGATAATGACCATTTAAAATCCTAATTATAGATCTAGCTATAATCATTAAGGATAAAATTCAAATTCTAAGTAAAATAAACCCAATAGAAATAATATCAAATCTTAAATTATATCCAATTATTCTATAATCAAAATAAAAATTATTAGACAAAGATTTTAAAAAAGCAAAAATGTCATTGATTGGTTTAATCAAAAATCAAAAAAGAAAAGGATTAAAAACAAAATTAAAAAAAACTTAACTTAAAATTATTCTAAAAGGTTTTAAATCATCATTCTCATGACACAGATTATTAAACCTAGGTTTTCCTCAAAAAACTTCTAAAAAATTAAAAGAGCATACTGGCCCTAAGCTGATCATTTTAAGTTATATTTTCATTTTGTTATGTTCCAGTACCTGGAACTACGCTTCAGTCGTGAAAACAGAATTTTGGCTTCCCTTATGTTCACGCTTTCCCAGGTAAGGATTTAAAAACTTTTACAATTAAATTCTTCAAATATAGAACAAAATATATTCTATAATCTTTTTAACAAAGTAAATATAAAAATTAAAATTATAAAAAATGAATTTTTAAATCAGTGTTACATAGAGCTTAGATGCTTCTTTAAGGGTACAAAGAAAGCATTGTATCAGAAAGAGATTAGTGACAGCTTGCTACCCTTCGCTGCTATGTATCTTTTGTGCATTATGGGAGCCTGGAAACTAACAGAAGAGGTCATGAAAAAAGGGGACTCAAGACATCCTCGTGGTATAGAAGCATTCTTTTGCTATAGAAGCATTCTTATAATTGTTTCGACCAAAGCAGTAACATTGAAGTGCTGTAGTAATTAAATTAGAAAAGCATTCCATTTTGTCATAATATATCGAAATTTTTATTAAAACTACATCCACTCTTACAGAGTTAGCACTAAGCCTTTGAAGTAAAATTAGAATACATTTTCACGTTATTTTCTTATCAGTAAATTGACTGTGTTTCAGATGTTCATGATACCAATAGTGATATATATACCGTCATTGGCCTGCAGACAAGGTGCGTCACAAGGTTTTTTCCCATTTTAAATAAATAAAATCCCTTCAACATAAAATCTATTTATGTAAATCCCTAGCAAATAGATTCCAACGCAATTTTCTTCAGTGGAAATTATTGCAAGAATAATTGCTATTGTAGTCATTAAATGTGGTTATTTAAGAGTTATTCTTAATGTACGTTAATCTGGTTTTATATCTCATTAGTTGTGATTGTGAATTGAACCCTATTTTCAAATTATTTTTAAGGTAGGATATTTAAATATTTCAAAATATTTTAACTTACTGATATCTACCAAAGAAATTTTAAAAATGTTAATATATTCACTAGAAAAGAATAAATAATACATTTTTAAAAGAAACTGACAGCAATAGTTTTTCACTTCTACAAGCAAATATTTAATTTTATTTATTTATCTTTCAGTGATGGGTATGGAGTCGGACTTTATGACGCCTCTTGTTTGCATTATGTGCGTCTTCTACACAACATTTGTAAGTTGCTTTCATATTATATTTCTGCTAGGTTCATTACATATACATTGAGTATCATTTGTAATTGTAAAATGCTTCAGTTTTTGACGGGTTTAGAAATTTCTTATATCAGAACAAAATACATACTAACATACATATTGATTACGATCTATGTTCTGATGGACGTCATTATTAACGTCATAAAATTATAACGGTAGAGCGTATACTCAAGTATATTATTCAAATGAATCAAATTAATACTATTTCCTAAAATGTAATACATAAAGATTAAGTTGTACATTATATATATATATATATAATATAACATAATTTCCCTTGGGCTTTATCTATGTTATTTCAAATTTATGAATTTAATTGTTATAGATTAATTAATTGTTTTAAAGTGTTGGGCGCCAGTTTACCTATTGTTCGACTGAAAGTTCTAATTAAACATTTTGCTTATATTGTATAATTTTAAATTATGCTTCTTAGCACTATGACCTACCTTTATTTGTATTATTTTGATTCCTTCTTCTTTATAAGATGGCAACCAAATTACTTAATTAGAGTAGGCCTTACAAAGAAATACAAGAATTTTTAGTTATAACAATTTCTTTAATAGTCCAGAACATTATTAATTACTGTTGCCAGTTAAATACAAAGCATACATGTTAAATCTACATTTAATTACACAATTATGTCAGACTCTAATGTCGAACCAAAATCTTATACGGTAAACAACCTGTTATTTATTTCATTCATTTTATTTATTATTATTTAAATTTGACCAGCTAATAAATTAAAAACTTTTGGGGCGTGTTTAGGTTCTTGCCTTATGAAATTACTTTTTTTTGAAATTTAGAGTTACTTGTATATTAGAAAATTTGTTTTATTGACCAGAAATTTATTTTTTTAAATTAGTTTTTAATTAAAGTTTTTACTTAAGTGCAGTGACGT
>JBAIZL010000007.1:1712764-1745264 GCA_036971475.1 Prosapia bicincta | reverse complement strand
GAGCTATCAGTATATGAATATTAAATGTAATTAATAGGAGTTATGAGTCTATTTTATGAGAATAGGTTATTAGTTATGAGTAAAGATTATTTATTTTAAGTGTAGGTTATGCGTTAAGAGGGTTATAGGTTACGGATCTAAGAAAAATTAGTGTAGGTTATGAGTTTTTAGTGTATGTTACGAGTTATGGTGTAGGCGCTATGAATGTTATGGATAATGAGTGTAGACGTTATGAGTGCACGCAAGACTGGAGCACTTGACGGCTAACATATTAAACTTACACTTCACATGACCTTCAACATATACTTGCAAATAACAATTTCTTATTACCGTATACGTACAAAGAGAAATATATAATATCGATTATTAAATGTGATTTGATTATCTCGAATTTCAGAAACAGAAATTCGCCTCACTCTGAACAATGAACATTGTATTTGTATGTATTTAATTACATTTTTTATATATCTGAAAACTTCATTAAGCCAAAGAAGATCAACACCTGTTATTTCGGTCGTAACAATAGCTAAGGGTAGCGCATACGTTTTGCATTGGTTCCTTCAAGGTGCATAGCTGTTTCTAAATATATTACATTATTGAATTAAAAAAATGTCAATTCATTCTATTTCGAGTAACTAGCTTCATTGTGTACGTTTTTTAAAGGCGAAATCAAAATGTTTTGTAATATGACAACAGTAAAAACAACACCGCTAAACAAATGTTTAAACCCCTGATTAATAGTTATGTTAAAATCTGGAAACCCCACTAAAATTATTTACTACATATTTGTTAAATTGAAAACAAATCAGAAGGCATTGACTGTATGGGATTCATTAATTTTTTTTTATTTAAAACTGGCCTTGACAGTAATTTTCTAATACTTCCTAAATATAAATCCAGTGTTCTTGGCGCTGCCCAATTTGTTTTATTTACTAATTTCTGACTTCGTTTCTATACCTAGAGTTGCATTTTTTTTCTTGCCTCCATCTTTGTTTCCTTTTCAAGGGCGGTCTGAGAGCAGTCGTCTGGACGGACACGGTGCAAGGGATCCTGACGTTCACAGCTTTGGTGTTTATAACAATTGTCGGCTGCAAACATTACAGCATTTCAGAGATTATAAGAATCAACGAGGAAGGACAACGGTTGGAATTATTTAAGTAAGTATTTGTAGGTGTTTTATTAAATAAACTGTGTTTCACTTGTCAAAGAATCAATATTTTATCGGTTGTATAAATTATTGGTTCAGTTTCACTATACTATTTCTCAACCATTTCAAAAGTTTAAATATAAGTTTCTTATGATTACATTTAAATCAAAATATAATATAGTTCAAAATTGTGACAATAATACACTACTGGCCAAAGTGATTGGTAAAGGAAATGGATATTTTATAAACGAGTTGTACAACAATAATGAAACCATTAAGAAAGTGAAAACATTTAAAGGACGATATAAAGATAAACTTTAATTAACTGATAGATTTCGTGGTACACGTAATTCAAACAAAATAGTTTTAAAAATTATTTGTTGTTATTTATTCAAAATAACATGACTTTCAGAGACTTCGAGCTAAACGTTTATTATTATAAAACCGAAGTTTTTAAATATATATTTTTACAAAATTACTGAATTAATTATCAGTTTAACTTGTTTAATCAACAAACTGTCAGTTTCATAGATTACTGTTTCAGTTTCATTGAACTTTTCCTTGATCCTTTCAATGTTAAAATTCAAGGTTTTCATATTGTTTACAATTGATTAAATTTGATAACCATAGCTCAAGGTTGTGATATAAATTAATTGTGTTTAGAAAATTAGAGTTAAAAAATTCTCTGACTTCATCCAATTCCCAATCTCCCCTCTCCTAGCTCGTCCAAATGTCGTCCTCCAACTCACTCACGCTCACATCTCTGACCCTTCCATCCTTCCAGCTACGACCTGTTCATCTCATCTTTCTCCATTTATGCGGTCTCCACAATTTTTTTTATTTGGTACTCTAATTCTGTATTCTTTTTGTAGTATCACACACACACACACACGCGCGCGCGCACACACACACACACACACACACACACACACGCACGCACACACACACACACACACACACACATACACACACAAACACACACACACACACACAAACACACACACACACACACACAAACACACACACACACACACAAACACACACACACACACACAAACGTGTATATATATATACAAACACAATAAATAAAGAAACAGAATTAATCATTTGGACAATCTACCTAGCACGTGCCATAGAATAGGCTAAATACAGTTATCAGGACGTCCTAGTGGTAAACCTAGACACTGCTGACCCCTATCGGGTAAAATCGATAACAATACCTCAGTAATGCATTTCCTCTAAGTAAAATTTAATTCCGCTCAAGACTTTGTTATAATAACGTTATGTCTTGGTATTATGTTTTAATATCTATTGTGAATAATATAAAACATCTTATTATTAACAGTAACCATGCAAAACATTGTCATTGGCACACTAGAACAGCCCTGACCCAAGACTGCTCAAAATGCTATGGTCATTCCCATAATTATTTTCATTTTGCAAATAGTCTTTCCTTTCCTTCGAGCGCTACTCATATTGTACAGAATAAACTGAATGAAACGCTTAACAAATTTTACAAAACCTACAAAAGCTATCTACTTACTATTACTTACTAAAATATAACTGCTAAAAGAACTACAATACCGATAGGTCTATGTTTGTAGGCCTGGCATACATCAACAGCGCATGCGCAGAACTGAAAACCGGGCGTAACTGATTTCTAAGCCAGGTCTCTTCTCGTTGGCCAGTATTAGTAGCTCAAATATATATATAAATATAAATGAAGTTAATATATTACTATTGTACGTAATTTTATCCACCATTAAGTGCAATGATTTTACCTTTTAATGGTGGATAAAATTACTTACAATAATAATATATTAACTTCATAAAGTCAGTGCAACGGAAAAACAATGGATAACGTATATATATAAAAACAACATAGGTTATTCAAATACAAGAATATTTATTAATTTATATTGTTATTTATTAATAAACATTCTTGTATTTGAATAACCTATGTTGTTTTAAATTAGTAAACAAGTATTGTATATATATATATATATATATATATATATATATAATTACGGGTGTTTACCCACCGGTCACCGACAAGAACAGGTTGGTTGTCAAAACATTAAAATCATTTAAAAAAATTTCGTTTGAGATTTCGGTTATTTTGTAAATTTACAACTTATGTTATTCTCGAAAGCCTAGCTCGAAGGCTAATTGTAATCCCTTATCATATGTATTATTTAAAATTTAAGTACTAAATAATTTAATAAAAGCCCTAATATTTTATAATTTAGTATCATTACAAACCACATTAAATAAACAGCAAAAAATTATTCAAATTATTTAAAACACAATTTATATTTTTGTTTCAGCATGGACCCCGATCCGTTCGCTCGAACTACTTTCTGGACTTCGGTGATAGGTTTCTTCTTCTTCTGGTTGGGTATAGTTGCCTTTCATCCAGCATCTGTGCAGAGGTTCACAGCAGTGGCTAACTACAGAGACTCTAATCTGTGAGTGCGTAACAGGTTGAAAACCATAGATTAAATATCTTGTGTGTGTGTGTGTGTGTGTGTGTGTGTGTGTGTGTGTGTGTGTGTGTGTGTGTGTGTGTGTGTGTGTGTGTGGGTGGGTGGGTGGGTGGGTGGGTGCTTGGGTGGGTGGGTGTGTGTTATACCTGTGCAGAGGGGAAGGCTACGGTTTATTGGTCCCTCTGTGACAATTGTAGCCCAAATTCTGTTACCAGAGGCCCTGATGAGGTTTTCTTTTGTTTTGTGATTTAGAGTAGAGTTTATTTGGATTTTCATTGACTGCAAAGAGGTTGATGTACGTGGCTTGTAGCCCATTAATTAATGTGTATTTGCCAACCCTTTTCCTGAAAGGAGTCTAGTTGTTTTCTGCAGGAGAATGCTCGGTGCATTCCACTAGTCTGTTGCTAGTGACGCTTTGTTTTTCGGCCATGTAGTCCACATACAGCCTTAGAGACCTCTGTGATTTTTAATGGATGCTGCCAAGCTAGCCTTAAATTCTACATCATAGTTACATTGGTTATTGCCAATGGCCACAGAACCCTCGAACAGTCGGCTGTGGAACCCAGCTCCTTATGCTCTTTACGACATCACTGCTCGGTACTGGGAGGCTTGGCGTCAAATGGCCCAACTGCCACAGACGGGCGTTGGATAATGAATGAATGAATGGAACCCAGCTCCTGATCCATCCGTGTATATGTATAACCAGTCATCTGGTGGGAAGTTGGAATAAAAAGTTTCCAGGGCCGCTACCCTTAGTTCAGAGGGAGTTGATTTACTATTTGAACCATGGTGGTTTTGAAGTTTTAGAGAAGCCGATGGTAGGTTATTAAAGTTTAAGTGTTGAACCGGTGCTGGTACTCCTGGCTGGATGTTGTATTTAGTTAGAAGATCGTTGTTTCCTGATAGTGGGTTTTTTGGGTTTTAGCCTTTCGGTCGTGTGCCAGTAGTTTGTGCAACGATGACTATGTATGTCCCCTTGTACCTCTCCCAGAAATTGAGCATTAATTTGCTTCTTCTAGTTTGAATTGGCTCTATTGGGGTTTGGGCCTCCATCGCAGCAATACGGGTAGATTTAAGGTCCTTTATTACAGCTCGAAGAGCGATGTTCTGGGCGCCCTGATGGTGGCCATCTTGTTAGCTCTCTGTGCACAGTCTTCTATATGCGGCTTCTAAGTAAGTCTTGTGTCAATCGATACTCCCAAGTATTTGGAGATGTTGTGTTGTTCAAGGACATTATCTCTGTATTAAGGTTATATGTTGGCGCTTGGCGTACAGAGAGAAGAACTAAAACTATATTGTGCCAAGTTAGAACGACTACATTGAACTCGGCACAAGAAATATTAGTCGATTATTTACTTATGTTGCTTACAAATAAATAATATATTTGTGTTTACTAACGCGTCACATCGTCTTAACTTAAGCAAGAGATCGATGTTGTTGCAAGTTCTAGGGCACGGCTACCTAATCGGCTACTTTGCGTAGGAAAGTTCATTTTTTATAACCTACTTGTCATAAACTCATACTGTCTGGATATAATACGACCCACTAGCGCGTTTCTATAGTTGCTTCTTTTTTTCAGCACCAGAGGAACCATTTCAGTCTTACTTAATTTCAATACTCATCCCCGTCCTTCTGTGTGACACCCGTAGAGAGTTGGTCTTCTTCCGATATGTTACACTTGCTTGTAAGTAGAGGGATGGTCAAGAACAGATGAAATAAGGAAAAGGGATAAAGTTCGTCTGGGAGTAGAGGGAAATTATGGCGATGTCAGGTTCACTTAACAGTAGACTTGCTTTCCCCTGAGTGAAGAGATATCGACCACCCGCTACACAGTGGCCACGAGTTCTTAAGTATTATTTATCTTGTCTTTGTTTTTTATCCCGTTTATAAACCAATTAAAATTACACATCTTTATTACAAAGTTTTATTGTGTTATAGGCCTACATATTTAAATTGGATAAATTAAAATCAAATATTGATGAAACATTCACGCCTCTTTCGATTTGTCACTCTAAAGCATTTTGGGACAAATATGAAGTTAATATTCACTAAACCTATAAGATCTGGGTAGATTGCTTTGGTAAACTAGAATTAGTCTATTTTTAACTATATAAATATGAAAAGATATTTTATGTACTGGATGGAGGAGTCGAATACATTTTTTCAGTTTATTTTTAAAAGTTTATGTTAATTAGCTGATTTTAATTGTTACAATATATTAGCGTCAACCAGATTTCCAAGTACCTTATGAAAGTGTCTAGGTGGTACCGGTTCAAGGAAAAGGTTTTACTGACATCACCTTTTGAGATAAATCGTGGGCATTCGATCGGAGAGTTAATATAAGATAGATGGATATAACTGCCACATTCAATTGGAAAAACAATACAGAATAACCCTCCATCTTCATAACTTGACCTATTGTTGCCCAATCACTTCCCCAAGTCTTTCTGCTCCTCATTTCTACTCTTCGTCATTTAACTGGAGGTTATCCGATGACTCCCCTGACTAAATGTCTTTAAAGAATATTGTCAACTATTCACTACTTACACTAATAATGTACCGTTTAAATTGATCACACAAGTGTAACCTATTTGGGCCTCATCGTGAGCCTTGCAAATCAGACTAATCTACCCAACACTTTTTAGTAGGCATAATCTCTCCCCTTATGGTCCTAGACATACACAACGGTGGGTCAGGCACGTCCGGAAGTGATGACTCAGATCGATAATAGACAGGCAGAACCCTCACAACAAACACCGTCACTGCGTCCCCACAAGCAATGTATTTCACTTGAATGTAAATTTCAAGTTACGTTGTGCGTTTACTAATAACAATATTTAACAGCTATGTAGAAAATTTCACGTTTAATTCTTCACTAGAATAAGAGCTCCCACAAGAGGCGCGTAGCCCTTGCGTCCGGTCATGTGTCAACAAACGCGTATAGGTGTGTGTGTGTGTGTGTGTGTGTGTGTGTGTTTGTTTGTGTGTGTATGTTTGTTTGTGTGTGTGTGTGTGTGTGTTTGTGTGTCTTTAAATACTATTATTGACATATTTTGATTATTTTAATGCCGTAAAACATGTTTCGGCAATTATGTTCCCATCCTCAGTGCAGTATGTATAAATAACTGTAGCAATGTATTCATGAATTTTTTGTTCTTAGTGTATGCTTAGACGTATAATTATTCAATAATTGAACTTTACTACGATAATTAATATTTATTGCATACAGCTACTGATGATGACGTATTAGGCGAAATATTAAAGACAAAAGTAAATGTTTTTGCTGCGATGAGTTGAGTGTATGTATATATATATATATATATATATATATATATATATATATATATATATATATTTTACTAGATATTTCACGAGAAACACTCAAATTTGACTTATCTTTACAATATCTTTTGTTTTGTTTTAGAGTGGTCATATTTAGCTCTGTGGGATTTTTAGCGGTAAAAAGTATCTGCGGAGTGGTAGGACTGCTCATCTACGCAAAGTACCACGACTGCGACCCTATGGCGTCCAATGTGAGTTTCATTTGGTTATGTGTTTTAGTAACTAATAATTTTAAAATTAATCAAATAGAAAGAGAATAAAATTGCTCAATGTCATGTATTGATATTAAATTGTTTTTGGAATTCTATTTTATTTATTTTAAGAAATGATATAGAACGTATTATAATTATGTAAAATTTCTTATAACATTACTTAATTATAACTAACGTATCCCAGGAAAGATTTAATATTTCGAAAGGATCCTTTAGCAAAGTCTAAATATGTCTAAAAATTAAATAAGAAGGTGGTAACGAGGCATCGTCTGAACTACAAAGTAACGGCTACAAAGTAACAGCTACAAAGTAACGACTACAAAGTAACAGCTACAAAGTAATGGCTACAAAGTAACGGCTACAAAGTAACAGATACAAAGTAACAGCTACAAAGTAACGGCTACAAAGTAACAGCTACAAAGTAACGGCTACAAAGTAACAGCTGCAAAGTAACGGCTACAAAGTAACGGCTACAAAGTAACAGCTACAAAGTAACGGCTACAAAGTAACAGCTACAAAGTAACAGCTACAAAGTAACGGCTACAAAGTAACAGCTAAAAAGTAACGGCTACAAAGTAACAGCTACGAAGTAACATTTACAAAGTAACAGCTACAAAGTAATGGCTACAAAGTAACGGCTACAAAGTAACAGTAACAAAGTAACAGCTACAAAGTAACGGCTACAAATTAACGGCTACAAAATAACAGATACGAAGTAACAGATACGAAGTAACAGCTACGAAGTAACATTTACAAAGTAGCAGCTACAAAGAAAACTGCCACAAAGTAACGGCTACAAAGTAACGGCTACAAAGTAACGGCTACAAAGTAACGGCTACAAAGTAACGGCTACAAAGTAACGGCTACAAAGTAACAGCTACAAAGTAACGGCTACAAAGTAACAGCTACAAAGTAACGGCTACAAAGTAACGGCTACAAATTAACGGCTACAAAGTAACAGCTGCAAAGTAACAGCTACAAAGTAACGGCTACAAAGTAACAGCTACAAAGTAACGGCTACAAAGTAACAGCTACAAAGTAACAGCTACAAAGTAACGGCTACAAAGTAACAGCTAAAAAGTAACGGCTACAAAGTAACAGCTACGAAGTAACATTTACAAAGTAACAGCTACAAAGTAATGGCTACAAAGTAACGGCTACAAAGTAACAGTAACAAAGTAACAGCTACAAAGTAACGGCTACAAAGTAACGGCTACAAAGTAACAGATACGAAGTAACAGATACGAAGTAACAGCTACGAAGTAACATTTACAAAGTAACGGCTACAAAGTAACGGCTACAAAGTAACGGCTACAAAGTAACAGCTACAAAGTAATGGCTACAAAGTAACGGCTACAAAGTAACGGCTACAAAGTAACAGCTACAAAGTAACGGCTACAAAGTAACAGCTACAAAGTAACGGCTACAAAGTAACAGCTACAAAGTAACAGCTAGAAAGTAACGGCTACAAAGTAACAGACTTTCAGATGCAATATAAGACAAAGTGTTGGATGAAAAGGAGTAAATTAGATAAACCTGAAGCAAACCAAACTTTTTCAATCCACTTCTGTATAAAAGTTTTTAAACAGAAAGCTTTCATCAAATACAACGTCTACTGGACTCAACTTTATAAGTGTTTAGAAGAACTATTAACTCGTTGATGCTCACACGGGTGGAATAAAGGACGTCACTTAAGTAAGAACTAAACGTAAAGAAAGAAAAACTAGGAAACTAAAATAAAGGTTAATGAGCAAACACATATATTACCTAGAATTATATTTTATTGAGTATGTAATGAACATAATTATCAATAATACACAAAGCCGCGATTACAAGTAATGAAAGTATTTATGTATATAAATATAAATTAATAAAATGACAACTACTGTAGAACTATTTAAATACTTTTGTACGTTTTCAAGAATGTTATCTCCGTTTGGGTTGTAGCTACGCAATAAATACTTCTTAAAATATTCTTCACTGGTATTCGTTACGTTTTACAATCCTTTGTAGCAGTGTAATCCTCTGAGGATGATGCCATGAACATCGAAACTTACATAAAAATTTAATTAGATATATCTCTATAAAGTTGGTTTTAAATTAAATTGTTCTTCATTATATATCTTGTTATTGCATTTTTTTAGTTTTATTGGTGCGAAATTGTATTTAAAAGTTTACGCTATATTGGTTTTATATTTGTGTGCTATTATCTCTTCACTACGAGATGTATTTATGGGAGCACACGGACTTGGGTTACTCGTCATAGGTTTTCGTTGTTGCTTCAAGTCGTAGTTTTGTTAGTTGCATGCTTACCCCGATTGACCCTTGTTAATGTGTTATCGTCCCCGTGCTTCAGTTAATCACGTGCAACAGGTTTATCATGTCTAGACATTTAATTTTCTAGCGCAACACAAATTAGTTGTGATCACTAGCCACTAGATCCCTCGGATTGGGAATAATTTAATCCGTGATGGGTTAATCTTGTATAAAACGCTTGTAATTTTGTTATAACTCGATCTGTACCGAATGTACCTCCTGTACGTACGTTATAAACCCTTGTGGCTTTAGCATGACCTTTTATAATGGATAAAATTAAAAATGTAACAGAATTATAATGTGCAGTTCTTGTGTTGTACATCTTAAGGGTTTTATAAATTACTTCTTTAATATCACTTGGTAAAAAACCACTACTTACTAATATTTTTCACCAAACGCGTTTGCATTAGATCAATTCATTGTTCAATGCCGTGAGTCACGAACAAGACTGTTGCTAAGGTGTGTTGTATTAATGTGAATCTAATGTGTATTGGTGTTTTGTGGTGTGTTATTGTTCAAAGAGTAGTTGTTATTTATGTGTTCAAAAATACTATTAGATTGTGAGCGTGTTTTGTGATTAGAATGTATTGTGGATGGTTTTTGTGGTGTTTGTGTATCTCGTAGTTTTCTATTGTGTTTAGTTTGTTGTTATTTTTATGTAGTAAAGGACTATTAGATCAGTGTCTATATTGGTGTGTGAATGAAGTGTGTTCGGTACACGTACAGCGAAATTTGATTTGGGTTCACATCTAACTTTACCATTCACAAACAAAACACACTACACACATACACCAATATAGACACCAATCTAAAAGTCCTTCAATATTAAAAAAACAAAAAACTAATACAAACATCCACACACTCACAAAAAACATCAGATAAAAGCTGGACTTGACTTCTTTACAAGTAAATGTGACAGGGTCTTAATGGTCGGGATTAGTAACGAAATGTTTCCGAAGGCAACATTTACTTCCTCTCAGGAAGTGAAGAGGGTCGAGGAAGTCACGTTTTTACGAGGGAAAAAAGACTGTAATGAGGATTTGGTCGAGGAACTTC
This sequence comes from Prosapia bicincta, assembly GCA_036971475.1. Taxonomy (NCBI): domain Eukaryota; kingdom Metazoa; phylum Arthropoda; class Insecta; order Hemiptera; family Cercopidae; genus Prosapia; species Prosapia bicincta. Next base: position 1,734,705 of record JBAIZL010000007.1, on the reverse strand, counting down.
AAGAGTAAAATAAAATTTACATTTACAAACAAATATTAATTAAATTAATCACTTTTACATTAGTTTATGACCATCTGAACTTAATTTTTGTGATTTGTAAAAACTTGCTGAGACAGAACGTTTTCGATCCCCCCGTGGTGATTTTACAAGTTACAAAATTAAAGTTCAAATAGTCATAAACTAATGTAAAAGTGACTAATTAAGTCTCACCGAACGTAATGGACTACAAAATTCAAGAATTAATTAAATGTTAGAACATTCGTTTGAGAAGGATGTACTTTGAACCTGAACACGAAATAGGAATAAAACTGTAGTGGGAATAAATTACAATGTAGGGTGCATAGAAATGATCAGGGGAAAAGAATTTATCGGAGGACATAAGGAGTGCAAATAGGCGAAGTTTGTAGCAAGGGGATGAAAATTTCCTTTTTTAATACAAAATTCAAAATTTATTGTAAAGTTAAAAGAACATTTATGAAGGTTTTACGTTTGAGAAAGAGGAAATCAGGATAATTCGACACAGGATTATGGGGAAAACATACTAGTCGCCTTTCGAAAACATAACACATAACTAAAATGGTATTATTAATTATGGTTTTAACAAATATGTACGATTTGAGAGTTACATAAAATTAGTATTAATTCCAAGACCTTGTTTTAGTGGTAGAATTTAGAAGAAAATAGACTAAACATTCATGAAAATAAAAACATAAGGATACGTTAAATTAAACAAAACAAATGTTTTTCAAGGCCATCAAAAGATCAGGACAGCTTGTGCCGTACTACATCGCATCCTCAGCGAAGGACTACCCAGGGATGTCAGGACTGTTCATAGCTGGAATCGTGTGCGCCGCTCTGGGGTGAGTTTAGTGCCTCATTTCTCTATTCTATTTAAAAAAACAAAAACGTGAAATTCGATGTTTACTTAAAATTTTATTAAAAAACTCAGTATACTACTACTATGCGCAAAATATAAAATATTGGCAGTTATTGGGTGGACCAAATTTTATTTTAAAGATGTTTTAATATAACCTAGTTCATATAGTAAATAATAAAATAACTTATTTATTAACAAACATTTAGTATTAGTTGAAAAATGTACTGAATTAAAATTTAATGAATTTAAACGAAATCAATTCTTAAAAATATATCAGATGACCTCTACAGAGTTTTTTATTTGAAAATCAGCTATAAACATATACGAGTTTAATATTGAAATGTATTAACTGATAAAAAAAATATTAAGTAACACTAGGGGAATCCAAAAAATAAGTTTCCCACGTGTGTCACCAAGCGTGAGTGACGGAGCATCTTTCCGATTCCCGCCGCGCGCTTGACTGTACGCCGTTTGACCTTGAGTCACGGGCCATTCTGTGAAGTGCGGAGTGTTGTTCGTTTTTTGACTGCAAAAAGAGAATTTGCAAAAAGTGAATGTTTCATCACCAGTGACTATTCTTGAAAACAGATCATCACCTTCGTCCGTAAAAGCTTGCAAGAAAGATTGTGCAGCTGCCTCACGTTGTTGCTTTTGGTCGTCAGACAGTAAACGAGGAACCCACCTTCCACACACTTTCGACAGCTGAAGCTCTTTAGTGAAGATGTTGTGAAGAGACGCGGGGCAAATTTCAATGTTTGGTGGAAGCTGATCCATAATTTCGTCAAGTGTCAATCGCTGGTCAGCATCAATAACGTCACGCACCGCAGAAATGACGCCATCTTGGTGAGCGGTAGGTGGGCGTCCATCTTGCTGTTCATTATGAACATTTTCTCTTCCTTCCAAAAACAATTTTCGCCAACGTCGAACCATTTGTACAGTCATTACATGTTCACCATACACCTCACATGATTCACTTTTTGCAGTCAACAAACGAATAACACTCCGCACTTAACAACTGGCGGCAGATCGCAGTGGAGTCTCCATGTCGAATGGCCCGTGACTCAAGGTCAAACGGCGTACAGTCAAGCGCGCGGCGTGAATCGGTACCACTACACCCAAACTAAAAGTCCCCGCTCTCGGAAAGATGCTCCGTCACTCACGCTTGGTGATACACACGTGGGAAACTTATTTTTTGGATTCCCCTCGTAACATTGCAACTTATATAATGTTCAGTAAATATTGAAACCCACCCTTTTTGGTAAAAGATCTGTTATACCACATAATTTATAACGTAAAACCAGGTCTTCTATGTAATCATATGTTATAACTTAATTTAAGGTAAAATAGTTGTATACAGCACACACACACACACACACACGCGCGCGCGCGTGTGTGTGTGTGTACATGTATACATGTATTTGTATATCTTCAAATACATTTTTTATGAAAAAAACTTACTCGAATATAGATTTACGAAAATACTTTTAAAACTTTATAATTATTTTAAGTAGTTGAACAGTATATAAAATAGTTACATTTAACGTCGAGAAATATAAAGTTAAAATGAAAAAACAGGCTAAAGGTAAGATAAAGTCAAAGCAAGACTAATCGGCTTCTTAGGGAAAAGGGGGCTTTGTTACGGCGCCAAGTCCCTTTGCTTACAGAGACTTGAATAGGAGGAAGGGTTTGATTAAAAGTTAATGCAACATAATCCTTTTTACAAGTTCCACAATGCCAATTCCATTTAATGAGGAAATACAATTATTTTATTTTAACTTGACACAATATATTTTCTGAAATGTTCAATAAAAAAATATGAGAAAGTACTGATGATGATCTCCACATAGAAATCGAAAACGTTCTGTCTCAGTATATTTTCACAAATTTACAAAATTTAAATTTCGCATGGTCATAAACTAATGTTAAAGTGATTAATTAATATTCACGTAATGGACTACATAATTCAAGAGTAAAAAATTTAACAAATTTAAAAACCATTGATTAAATAAAATAAAATACTAAAAATAATTTTTCTGTTTAAGAATACAAAATAGGGAAGCGAAACAGGCAGCAGAGAAACAATATATAAAGATGGTAAGAGTGTCTTTAGCTGAGATTAAATAGAAGGCAAGAGAGTTCGCTTGAGTAATGGAGGCGTCGAAGAGCGAAAATCTATGAATAAATTAATCATGTTTCTTATTTTATATAAAAGTACTTTGTGGAAAAAGAGGAAATTTACGTATCAAAATTATAAATTCAGTTTGTTATATTTGTGTATTTTTTAATATACGTTTTAAAACCATTGTTGGTGTTCACTATAATAACATAACCAACTATTTCTTTAAACAATGTACAGAAACACGTTTTAGATAAGTAAAAGTAATTGAAAAATCTACCCCCTTAAAACTTTAATAAAATCCTTTCAGGTGTAAAATCCTAAATAAAAATTGAAGTTGATGTTGCTGAGCTAAGTAACACATTTGTTATTTTAAAACGTAGGCATTTACTTAGAAAACGTTTTTATATGTAATTAAAATTACCGTAACTTTACGTAAAAAAGGTACATAACATAACGTTTTTTAAGCCAGTTCCTACTTAAGTCAGTATATATATATATATATATATATATATATATATATATATATATATATATATATATGACATAATCACAATGTTAAGGGCAAAATAGAAAGCAAAATGAGTTATTTATATTTATTAATGAAATAATAACTGAGTAAATTATATTACCATCAAGTGTAATTCATTACAAGTTTAGAAAAATTTGTACTTACAAATATTTTAACTTAAGTGGATGAATAAAAAGTATTTTATGAACTATTGCAAATTTGAACAAGATATATATATATATATATATATATATATATATATATATATATATATAGGAATGGTGTAACCTTATAGTAGGAATTAATTAGCCCTTTTATCTAAAAACAAGTAGAAGTATTTTATCTAATAAACCGTTTTTGGTTGATATGTATAGCTAAACGTATTATAACAGTTTTAATATATTTTGGAAAAAATATTGTATTAAAAACATTTTAAAACTAAGAAACGATTGTTTATTCAAGTTGATTAAAGCTATGAAAAATTACCTGTTTTATTGTTAAATACAAGCCGCCTATATTACGTAAACATTTAGTCTAAGCGTAGTAAAACACGGAGAAGTACAAAGCCAATGGGAATAGTAATCCATAGCATGTTGCATGGCCTATTTTCCTAGGTCAATACGTAGTTGGGGACTAAAGAATGTTAACGTTTCGATAAAGTACGTAAATATGATATGTTTACCATCACTCTGAGTTAATATAACATGAATTTATTTCAGAGTTTTGTCCGCCGGCCTCAATATTGTTGCCGGATCTTTATATCAAGATTTTGTTCAACTTTTCTTCAAACAAAGGAAGCATTCTGATAGTCAAGCTACGTTCATAATGAAGTCTATTTCTCTTATTTTGGGATTGCTTTGTGTTTTGCTTTTATTTGCGGTTGATAAGTTCGACAGTCTTATCCAAGTAAGTAGTACAGCATAAAGATGGGCATAAGCTATGTATGTATATTTGTTGAGATTTTAATGCCTAGTTAAGTAAGTAAATGCAGTCATAAATGAAAATATTCATATCCTGTGTATATTTCTAGGGATTTTAATGCCTAGATAGTGTACGTAAATACAGTCATACATGAAGATGCGCATATCCTGTGTATATTTGTTGAGATTTTAATGCCTAGTTAAGTAAGTTATTACAGTCATACTTGAAGATGCGCATATCCTGTGAATTTCTCTAGGGATTTTAATGCCTATTTAATGCAAGTAAATATAGTCAAAATAAAGATGCTCTATTGATGTGTATTTTGTAGATATTTTAATGCCTATTTAAGTAAGTAAATGCAGTCATTCATGAAGATAAGCATATGATGTGTATATTTGTGGGATTTTAACGCTTATCTTTTGTAAGTAAATGCAGTCACAAATAAAGATGCGGATATGATGTGTTTGTTGGGATTTTAATTCCTAGATATCCTTTTGATGACATTATATCTTTTGATAACAAACACTTGATCTAGAATTCTATCAATTTATGTAACTTAAATTATCACTTCAGTTCCATTGTTAGCAAACACGTTATTTTTTGTTATCAATATGACAATAAATATATTAACAATTAGGCTATTTATTATCAATAACATTTGTATAGCCTACTGCTGTATAAGTTACTCTTAAATTCAGGTACTATACCTTAAGTAATCTTTGGAAATAAATTGACTCTCGATACTACGGGCAATACTCGGTCAAGGCAATGCCTCTTAGAGCTCTAGCTACTTACAGGTCGCAGTATCATACAACACCGTTACCAGTCATTAGGCTAAAATGCGGCCTAATTTAGTGAAGGTCAGTTAATGAGCGTTTCTGAATTGCCCGTATGTTGTTATATTTAGACGCGCATTTTTACATTTAATTTATGTAGCACACAAATAATTACTATTTATGCCTAATGGTTTGATAATGTGAAGTGAAACAGAATATCTGCTACTAGCCGTTCTACAAACATCCGTTCAAGTATATTACAGGGAATTGAATAGGTAGAAATTTAATATTTTAAAAACGTTTATATTATTGGTGTTAGCGGAGGCATATAAACATATCATAAGATATAAACAATGAAAACATGATGGGTCCATGTGTATTCGTATGTTTGTAGAAATAGACGAGCGTCAGATGGGGTGGGTAAGTGAGGGTATTCCTTCTCCACGTTGTTGGACAGCAGTTTCATCATAAGGTATAAAATAAATAATTTTCTGTAATTCTATAACCAGTGTTTGTTTAATTTGTTTTGCAGATAGCTCTCAGCGTGGTCGGAACAACGTACGGTGCAGTGGGATCCATGTTTCTGCTAGGACTCTTTTTCCCTTGGGCGAACGCAAAAGTAAGTCACAAAAATGGCGTATTTCGAAAAGAAGTAAAACTTTAAGTAAAATGAAATTTATACTTTCCTATGAACAATTTCAAATCATATAGTAAGGTAAAATATATTCCAATATAAATATCCAGTATATTAATTTATTTTTATTGAATATACTGTGGAATATATCTACTACCTGTACAATATAACAAAATTGTGTACATTGAACAATAGGGTAGTTTTATTTTAAAAAGTAAATCTATATTACCGTAGAGTATTCACTGAAAAATAATTTACATTCAAACTCCTTTCTCCTCGTGATCTGATATATAAAATTCTATTTTAATGTTTTTGAACTCCAAGTTTCGCCTGAATTTATCTGAATAAAATAACAGTTCTGTGTATCATATCTAGTTCTGTGTTTTCATATCATAATCCAATAATAAGTTTTCGCTCCAACTGAAGTAGAGTCTTAAAGATGTTACATTTGTTTCCAAACCAGGGCGCAATGATCGGAGGGATGACGAGCCTGGTGGTGATGTGTTGGGTTGTGCTGGGCGCCCAGCTGGCCATAGCCCAGGGAAAGCTTCAGTTTCCCGGAAAGGTTACAAACATCGACAACTGCCCCTTCAACGTCACTCACTTCAAGTAAGTTCCAAAGAGGTTTAGTTTAGTCGTAAAGCTTTCAGTTCTACTTCTTTTCAGTTTTTATTAAAACTTCAAAGCTCGGTAAGGAACGTATCAGTAGTGGAGTCACTATTGTGTATTTTGTTTGCTTTAAGTTAAAAAATAAATAGTCCTGGATAAATTATAATATTATAGCAAACTCTGTCTTACGTTTATCAACGCAAAAAGCGATATTTTAATTTTTTCAAAAAGGTAATTGCCACCATTTTTATGTCCTTCCTAGAACATATATGCCATTTTTAACTACCAAAATCTTATAAAATAAACAATATAGTTAAAATAAATTTAATTAAATCAAAATCACTTAGCAAAATTTAAGACTATGAGTTCATAGTTAACATACTTTAAAATGTAAATTCTACTTACTATTTAATCTCTTTATTGGTAAACCAAATTTCCTTTTCTAATTATAACAAATTAATCCACAAATAATTTATGTCAATTTAATAAATACTGTTTGCTTTCAGCATAACGGCGCAAGTACAGACTTACACAGGAGTTGGTTCCCTGGTGGTGGCCGACGACGACGTGTTGCCTATATACAAACTCTCCTATGGCTACTACTGCTTCCTTGGCACGATAATCGGCGTGGCTGTAGGTGTTGTTGTTAGTTTGTTGACGAATCCTCAGGATCTGAAGACACTGGATCCCGATCTGGTCGCCCCTTTTCTAAGGAAGTACCTTCCCGGATATAAATGTACAAGAAAGGGGATGCAAAAAGAGAGCAAACTACTTAATATTGAACTCTCTTGATCTTTGGTTTCGTTTTAAATTTGGTTTCTCGACTACCTCTCCTTCGATTATGCGACAGGAGAAATATTGTTACAAAGTTGTTATAGGTTCTAAAGAGTGTTAGCTAAAATTGTTATATATATTACATATTTAGGTATTATTTTCAAATTTTAAATGCATCGTATACTATTTTTAATAGACAAGAATGTTGAATAGATTTTACGTATGATACTATTTAAAACTTTTCAAACTTGTTAAAAATAGAATCAAATGTTTAATTTTAGAATATAAATGCATAGTTTATCACTCAATAATGATTTCACCTTAAAATATAGCCTATATAAACTTCTATTCTTTATCGAAACTACCAGGGTATAGAATAGGCGTCTACAATAGAGGTTTGAGATCTAATTGCGCCTAACCCTACGCATTTCTAGGCGCCCCATGTTTATCCTTTTTTACTCCAGAATTTCTAAATAATTCTGATTTACTTAAACGTGTAAGTAGATTTTTCTGTGGTTTATTATTTTTTTTCTTTTTCAGTCGAACGTAGTATTTTGCATATGCATTTAAATCTAGGTTTCTGTTAGATAAGAAATCCTTATAAGAGGCGATCTAACTGTAATAACTGTGGAGTCAATAAATCAATAGCTGTAGAATCAACGAGTCAATAATAGGTCAGTCAGTGTTTCAATAATTGTACAGTCGGTATAATAACTGTAAAATCAATGAGTAAATAACTGTACATTTACTGCAATAACTGTAGAGTCAATAAATCAATTGTTGTAGAATCAATGAGTCAATAATAGGTCAATCAGTGTGTCTATAACTGTATAGTCGGTATGATAACTGTAAAATCAATGAGTAAATAACTGTACATTTACTGCAATAACTGTAGAGTCAATAAATCAATTGTTGTAGAATCAATGAGTCAATAATAGGTCAGTCAGCGTGTCTATAACTGTACAGTCGGTATAGTAACTGTAAAATCAATGAGTAAATAACTGTACATTTACTGCAATAACTGTAGAGTCAATGAATCAATAATAGGTCAGTCAGCGTGTCTGTAACTGTACAGTCGATGTAATAACTTAAAATCAATGAGTAAATAAATGCACAGTCACTGTAATAACTGTAGAGTAAATAAGGCAATAACTGTACATTTACTGTCATGACTGTATCAATGAGCCAATGACTGTTTAGTTGCTGTGTTATGAGTTTGCAATGAATAAATAACTGTACAGTCGCTAAATTAACTGTAGAGTCAATGAGTCAACAATTGTCCAGTTTATAAGTCGATAACTGTACAATCACTGTAATAACTGTAGTCAATTTAGAGTCACTATAATAACTGTAGATTCAATGAGTTAATAACTGTAGAGTCATTGTATTAACTGTAGATTCAAAAAGTCAATAACTCTACAGTCGCTGTAACTACTGTATATTCAATGAGTAAAAAACTGTACAACCACTGTAGTAACTGTAGAATCAGTGAGTCAATAATTGTAGAGTAACTGCTATATCTGAAGGATCAATGAGTCAATAACTATAGTTACTGTAATAACTGTAGTCAATAAATTAATAATTGTACAGTAACTTTAAAAATTGTAGTCAGTGAGTCAATAACTGTACAGTCACTTTAATAACTGTAGAATCAATGAATGAATAACAGTAAAGTCTCTGTAAAATATGTAGAGTCAATTAGTCAATTAGAGTATAGTCACTGTTACAACTGTATTATCAATAAGTCAATCACTGTACCGTCACTGAATTAACTGTAGAGTCACTGAAAAAAATGTAGAGTCAATAATTGTGTAGTCACTATTATAACTGTAGGATCAATAAATCAATCATTGCACAGTCACTGTAATAAATGTATAGTCATTGAGTGAATAAGTGTACAGTCAATGTAGTAACTGTAGAATCAGTGAGTCAATAACTGTAGACTCACTGTAATATCTGAAGAATCAGTGAGCCAATAAATATAGAGTCACTGTATCAACTGTAAATTCAATGAGGCAATAACTGTGGTGCCAATGAGACCAAAAAGACAAGCTTTTAAGTACTATTAGATTATCACCAGATCATGGGACACCTGATAAGGGAGAAAACAAGTGATCCAAAAATCTAATTAGATGCAAAGTGACATTTTTTTCTTCCATGTATATGTTTCTAACAAGTTGATAGCAAAATTTCAAAATACATGTATTCTTTTGTGATAAATAAATCAAATTGATTTATTTTTAAAAATCTAATATTTTAAGCATTTAAGATATATCGAGTTCAAAATTTAACATCAGTCAACAAATTTTAAAACTCATGAATTAAAACAAAATCCTATAACAAACTTTTTTTGTTTTCAAATTTCATGAATGATTTTTTTAATTCAATTGTAAAACTTATTGTAAAGTTTAAAGGTAAAAAGTTTGTTTTAAGGTTAACTAATATTTCCTGTCATTGTTTACAACACACATTGTTTTCCAGTAAAATCTAATTGTAATATTATTTTGCTTAGTCTGTTAACTGTTCAATACAATATTGTGATATATATATTATTGTGATCTTTGTATTGTATATATTTGTATTTTGTAAATAAATGTTTAATATTGTTTTATTTGCGTACGTTTTTTTAAATAACTAGAATAATGTCAAACTTAATCATATTTTTATTGATAAAGATTTAATTTATGAAGTTTTGTATTTCTAATGTATTAAAATTATTTCTATCAATTTAACTTTAACCCATAACTGACATAGGTATGTGAGACGTAATATGGGAATTTTAAAGTCTTTCTAGCTTTCCACCCATACTAGAATGACGGAACTTATAATATCCAATACCTTTTAGACAACTTGTTCACTTAATATGTTCGAGCTCTGCTAATATTTGTTCCAGTTTTTATTTCATTTATTATTTTTTTTGTTTTCGTCTGTCTTACAAAAGTGCGATGTAACTAGTAACAGTTTAAAGACAACTGACGATATATCTAAGTTTTATATGGGTTTTTTATTATTATTTGTTTTATTATAATATAATTAATTAATTTGTTTTAATTAATTATGATGGTAGTAGGTGCTGATATAGGATGCTATTAAAAGAGGAGGATTAAGATAAAAACAACCACAAGTAAACAGAGGGTTCATCATCACTTGAGTAAGTAGAAACAATACTTACCATACGTCACTAATGTTTATGTCGTCATATCTCTCAATCTCTTTCTCTCTATGCACACACACACACACACACACACACACACACACACACACACACACACACACACACACACACACCTATACGTGTTTGTGGAGACTTGGCCGGTCGCAAACTCTACACGCATGTTGTGGGAGCTCTTAGATCTAGTGAAGTAATCAACTTGAAATTCTGTATATAGCTGTTAAACATTGTTATTAGTAAACGCACAACTTGTCCTTTAATGTAACTTGAAATTTAAATTCACGTATTATAAATTTCTTATGAGGACGCAGTTAGAGCGTGCACACTCACTTGTGCATGGTATGTTGGGGGCTTTCTGCCTGACTATTATCTGTCTGAGTCATCACTTCCTTACGTGTCCGACCCACCGATGTTTACGTCTATGATCATAAGAAGTTGAGATAAGGCGTAGTAGTATGATAAAAAGACGGCTAGATTAGGCTGATCTGCAACGTTTACAGATGAAGCCAAAGTAGGTTGGTTACATTTGTGTGATCAATCGGAACGTTAGACCATGGCATTAAATCCTTTTGCTTTCAGGCACTATTAAGTTTTGCATTATTCTCAAGAAAATTGATGTATTTGAAAAATGCATGTTTTCTTCACTCTGAAATTTTAATTACGATTGAAATTTTGTTCTATATATTACAAGTTTTTACATTTTAACTGTTTTTAAAAAAATAATTAATCGTTAAAAATAGTAACAATAGTAAACCATTAAAAATATTTTTTTTCTTGATTTATAAACACAAGGAGCTATAAAATTCTGTCAAAAACATTTTTTATAAAAATGAAAACAATAACTATTTATATCTGTTAAAGCAATGCAACATGCCTGCCTCTACGTGGAACATAATATAGATTATTTTGTAGAAAAAAAATCTAAAATCCTATTCCACAATACCATTAATTGTATTTATGAATTGGCGGTTTTTATATACATATATATCTTGTATGATTGCCAAAAATGTAGGGTTCCTATTTCTGACAAATAAAAACAAATATTATGTCCAGATTTATCTATCTATAGAAACTTAAAATTCAATTAATAAAAAAACCAAGGTTTTACAAAATATTGCAAATTTTATTTATGCCTCCTAAAATATATAGATTGAATGTGTTTGTATGTAAGATAAAACACAAACTCGTTTCTACAAACACGGCAAAATAACAACGGATTCTCCAAAACAAGTTAGGCAAGTGTGACTGAATAGCCTGGCCTACACAATTTAATAAAAAATAACTTTATAGCTAAGTGCTAGTATTGATAAGTATAAAAAAAATAATTAGTTATAACACCAATTACTTAAAACTAAATGAAATATCAGGGTGATTTTTTCTAAATCTTCCGTTTTGTGTTTGAAGCGTGAACAACTAAAGTTAAAGTATAAGATTTAAGATTTACAAAACGTATACAAATTCAACACGACGTATACAAATGTATGAAATTGCCGATGGTAAGTTGGATCGTATGTAAAAGCTTAGAGCCTCCTTTCTCGAACAGTTTCACTATTCGCTTAAGCAACTAAAACATCATTATAACCAGTGTAACACAGGTCTTCAAGTTGCACGTTTAAACGTGGATGGTCATTTTAGGGTAATTGTGGAAATAGTTGAGATAAACCTAATTTCGCTACCTTCTTTCATTAGCTGGGGATGACTCTGGACATACCGTAGTATTAATAGACACACAGCAACTGAAAACGTGATGTAAATCCCGTGGTAACATAAACTTTCCAGAATCTTACATTTATGTGTTCCAAAACCATTATAAATTTGTTGATCTAATTTTTACTTTTTTTACCTAATTCTAAACGTGGAAACGATAACTCTCCAAACTGATTTTCCGAACCTAGAAACAGATTCAGTAATATATATTTGTATTGTTTTATTATTTAGATATCTTCACCGATTATTACTAAAATAACATATTTAATTTAATTTTAGGAAAATCTATGAAGAAAAACTATTACTCGATTTAAATTAACCTCGATATTTTATTGGTTTGCGTAAAACTCACAATATGGCAAGGTCCAGTTTAAGAGAAGGATGCAAAGGTATAAAAAATATTTTTTCTTTACCGTTTACTATGAAATGTCTCTACACTAGCCTTCGGTTATATAAGATGATTTCATTTGTTCTCTGAAAGCCATTTGTATAATTTTATTTAAACAATAAGTAAGAGTATAGCAGCTCATTTCAAGACATTGACCAAATCTACACTTGCCATTTTCAAGTCTTACGATTTGATAGCTATTATACCACTATATAGTCGCCATAATTCATCCTTTCATATTTGAAAAATACTGTTGGCATGTGTGGCCCTAGACGTTGCGGGACCATGGGCAATTCATTATTACTTTCTAGTGCTGGGGATTAAATGTGATAAAAGGATACAGTTACTTAATGCTGATTCAGGATTTTACGTAGATTCTTGAAATTAATTTAATAAGCCTAAACCTTTACTGTTTACTAAACCACTAATGTTATAAATGGGGTATTTATAAGTTAATGTTTCTTAAAGCGAAGTTCTAGAACAAACACTCTTGTTTAAAACGAAGTGAAACAATATGGAAAATAAACAACCGACTATACATATAGCTTTTACTATGGAATTACATTCGATATATTACATAGATAGTTCAACTCGTGTAACCTAGTGTAACGGTTTCCTGTGGCGCGGAGATATTGATGGCGAATTGTTGGTTAGTTCAGTCTTTTCATACATAAACTCAAATTATTAGGCTATAATTTGATGGCCTACATTAAAATATATTTTATAAATCATGATTTTATTTTAAATTTGTATTGATTGTGGTTCAACCTTGCGTCGTTAAACCATAATCCATAATTGATGGATTCGCGACATTGTATTGAACAGAAGTATGGAGCTATGGTGCCCACACAATGCGGTGATCAGGTTCAGGCCTTTATATTGGAGAATAACAATTAGCTTGATATGGTATCATAAACAATAGTGTTCCTTAACATAAATAAATAAAACCTCTATACCACAAATCACATTTTTCTTCTATTTAACACCTTATGTACATCTCGATTGCATAGCAATCATTCTCAGAGGTGATTACAATTTTATTTTTTTAATTACCTCTCAATATGATTGCTATACAATTGAAACGTACATAATAAAAAAAAAGTCATTTGTGGTTGAGAGGTTTCACTTATTTATAGTAAACATTTCGCTACAGTTGTTTTATACAGTTAATAGAGTCCCTTACGTTCAATGTAAAATTACTCTGATAATAACTATAAAAGATTTTTAATTGATGAAAGATAAAACGATCTCTCGAAATTATAATAACCTCTGTTTAGTTAGTAAGACGTCCATAAGATATATACATACACACATACATATATACATCGGTTTTTGAACAATCCTAAGCCTCTGGTTGGATATACACTAACCTTAACAAAGCATCTTGAGAATATTTTAAACAATCCCTCCGAATTTACATATACATACATACATCTATATATATATATATATATATATATATATATATATATATATATATATATATATATATATATACATACATATATAAAACCATCCAGAAAATATGTTAAACAATCTCTCCAAATGTCATTAAAATGTTCAGAAGTTTAGGCGGTCATAAGATACATACACACTTACATCAGTTTTTGAACCATCCTATGCCACTGGGGCAGAGCCCTGTTAATAGATCTATTCCAAACCTCAATCGAACCAACCTGGGAATGTATCAAACAATTTCATAAATTTCTGTTCAGCGGTTTAGGTGTGTATAGCCTAACATACATACAAAAATTCATTTATATATATATATATATATATATATATAAAGAACTAAGTCAAAATACAAATACAAGAATTATAATTGAATATACAATTCAAAGCTTTCGTTGGCTAACAGTTCCAACATCATCAGGAATATTAAACAATTATATATATATATATATATATATATATATATATATATATATATATATATATATATATAGAGAGAGAGAGAGAGAGAGAGAGAGAGAGATAAAACAAACATAAAATTCAATTTTATCTATCTATACAAATATTAATTTTAACACTATCAAAACTATAGAGTCTACAGAATATTCCAAATTTCATTCATACCTCCCAAAATGTATAGATCGACTGTATTTGTAAGTAAAATAAAACACAAACTCTTTTCTACAAAACACTGAAAAATAGCAACGGGTACTTCAAAACAAGCTAAGCAAGTGTGCCCGAATGACCTACCCTTTTTTTAAAAAATAATAACTTTATAGCTACATACTACTTTTGATAAATATAAAATAAATAATTAGTTACAATACCAGTTGCCTACAACTAAAGGAAATACCAGGCTGATTTTTTCAAAATCGTCCGTTTTATGATTAAAACGCAAACAACTAAAGTTATTCTATAAGATTTAAATCATAATATGATTTGTGTTTAAAATATAATATTGTTGTGTATATCATTGTAACACGATGTTTATAAATGTATGAAATGACCGATTGCAGGTATTTAAAAGCTTGGAGCCTCTTTTCTCGAACAGTTTCACTTTCGATTAAAGCTACTAAATCATCAAGAACCTCAAGTAGCTTGATTACAAACGTGTGTGGTCATTTTAGCGTAACTGTGGAAATAGTTGTGATAAAACTGATTACCTTTTTTCATAAGCTGGGGATGCACTGGACATACCGTATTATTAGTACACTGAAAACTACTTAAATCCCGTGGTAAAATAAACACAGAATCTTACTGTTATGTGTTCCGTAATCATTATTAATTTGTTGAGCCTAATTTTGACATTTTGACCTAATCCTAAAAGTAAAAACGATGGTAAGCCAAGCGGATTTCGCTAACTTAGAAACAGATCCACTAATATCTATTTGTATTGTTTTATTATTTAAATGTCTTCGCCGATTAATATAAAATAATATGTAAATTTTATTTTATAAAAACCTTTGAAAAAAAACTATTACCCAATTTAAATTACCCTCCATGATTTCTTTGTTATTATACAACTCACAATATGACAAGGTTCAGTTTTATCTGAGAAGGACGTATAGATATAAACAGTATTTTTCTCTTTTCCGTTACTGGGAAATATTTACACAGTAGACTAGGTTATGTAAGGAGGGGCTCAGTAACGTGGTATTATACTACTACTTAGTTGCCACAATTCATCCTTTTATATGTGAAAAGTACTGTAGGCATTTGTAGCTCTAAACGTTGCGGGTCAATGGGCTATTCATTATTGCTGTCTAGTGCTGAGTATTTAATTGGAAAAGAATGATAGAGTTACTCAATGCTGTTTAGGGCTTTTAAGTATATGTTCTTGAAAATATTCTATTAACCCTAAACCGTTATAAGTTAATGTTATAATGAGGTATTTATAAGTTTATGTTTCTTATAGAAAAGTTTTGAAATAAACACTGAAATTAATTTAACAAGCCTTAACCATTACTGTTTACTAAACCACTAATGTTATAAATGGGGTATTTATAAGTTGATGTTTCTTAAAGCGAAGTTCTAGAACAAACACACTTGTTTAAAAAGAAGTGAAACAATATGAAAATAAACAACCAACTATAAATACACCTCTTAGTATGGAATTACATTCAATATATTAAATAGATTGTTCAGCTCATGCAAATTTATATCACGGTTCCCGGCGGCGCGAAGATACTGTTGGAGAATTGTTAGAGTTAGTTCGGTCTTTTCATATTTATCTATATTTTGATGGCCTAAACTAAAATCTATTTTATAAAGCATTGCTTTATTTTAATTTGTATTGACTATGGCCTAACCTTGCGACGTTAAAGCATAATCCATAATTGTTGGGCTCGCGATATTATACTGAAGAGAAGTATGGCCATTATTATTTACAAATATGTGATTGATATGATACTTCGGTCATGTATTTAAAGAATAAATAATACAGACTACCACAACGAATAATGCAGAAGTGAATCTTCGGTTGCATTTTGATAGTGAAATAATACGTCTTGTTTTTTAAGAATAGGATGGGAGTATGGACACGTTTCCATAATCCTAACTTGCAATACTAATGTTCTATGTGGTTAATATGTGCGAACATGCAATAGAAACCAATAGTATACTCGTGTTGTTAGAATATCGCAGCATTGCATACAATTTGGCATTTAATATGACCAACGTATGTGTACTACGTGTTAATTTCTATGTTTGCACTAAAGAGATAAGTAAACAAACATAGGTAATCAGAGGCTGAAGTCGATCGATGATAGAAACAAATAATGTTTCAACTTTGGGAGAAAACGGTCATAGTTAAAAGTCATAGGAAGAAAATTTGACTATTTTCCTTCACTTGAGAGAAAAGCACAATATATTGGACAAAACTATTGGTGTTATTTTAATATAAATACAACCTTTACAAATCTTTTGGAGGGCTATTCAATACACACTGCTGCCCTTAGTGGTTCACGTTTAACCTACGAATCGAAAGAAAGAGATGAAAATGCCTGAATGCAGGTAGCTAGATCTGCGTCAAACGCATTAAGAATACTTCTAATATGGTGATCATCGCCCGTAGATTATATTGTAGACACATTTATATCAAGATTGACCAATTGAGGCACAAAATGCGGGGATCAGGTTGAGCCCTTCATCTTGAAGAGGCTTGGACTTAAGTTTACTGTATTTATAACAATTCGCTTGACATGGTATCATAAACATTATTGTACCTTACGTTCAATGTAAAATTACTTCATACTAACTACAAAAGATTGTGTTAATTGATGAAAAATCAGTTAATAAAGCAAATACACAGGTAAAAAAATTGAAAACAGTCAAAACCTTTTGTTTTTTTTTTGCACTAACAATAAGATAGACATTGCTAGTTATTATCAGTAATCTGTATACCCAGTATAACAAGGAGCTTTTTTATGGCAAGTTTATTTAACTGCTTCTTCAGTCACTTCCTCATTCTTATTTGTAGCTATTTCAACAAAATGGAAAATAATTAATAATAAATGAAAACCAGGAGAAAGATTTAATACCATAGTAAGAGAAGAGTTTGAAATCGACTTAAATCCGTTTTGAGAAATTCCCAGGTTCTTCACCCGGCCTTGTAGAAAATAACATCCCTGTATTAACACGATGAAAGTTAAGGTTTTTTACTTGTAATCGTTGTGGAAAAGATATGCTGTAGGAATTAAATAAATTCTTACGACTACAATGAAAATATAATGAATGTACCTAATTTAA
Organism: Prosapia bicincta; assembly: GCA_036971475.1. Classification (NCBI taxonomy): domain Eukaryota; kingdom Metazoa; phylum Arthropoda; class Insecta; order Hemiptera; family Cercopidae; genus Prosapia; species Prosapia bicincta. Next base: position 1,717,021 of record JBAIZL010000007.1, on the reverse strand, counting down.
AGGATATGGAAAAATGGCAAAAAATGTGTCCGTAAAAGCAGATGGGGCTTAATATAATGTGTAAATATATAAATATACTATATCGATTACCGAATCCCTTTAAAACCATTCTGTTCAGCTCCACGACACTATACATACATCAGGAGGCACTGGATGATTGATTTTTTTCGAAAGGTATGGTAGCAAAGGCATTTTAAACACTGCGTTTACCTTAGCCTATTTGTCCTTTCAACTCCTGTCTAATTTATTTCACAGATTCACGTCTAAGATACATCGATATGCATTATAACAGTTCACTACACACTAGTTTGTTAAAATATACAGACTAGTTTCGATGACGATGTCGCCTCCTCAGTAAATGGCCTTCATCAAACTACATCATTATATATTAACGATAGGCTTTGTATCGTGCAAATATAAAATAAACAAGATGAAATATTTAAAACTCAAACAAATAAAGACATCCTAAACTACAGAACACTAAACTCCTTACTAAGGAGTGGTATCTATTTTACATTAATATTTCTCGTATTACCAATATATTTACTATTAATAATTCTAAAACACTTTTAAAACATATTTTAACAAATTATCGCTATAAAGTATTCGTTTATAAAATAAGTTTATTACAAAATTATGAATAAAAACAGAAAATCAAGTAAGGGATTATTATATAATTATTAAAATTTAAACATTACTTAAAACATTTAAATTAGCGGTAGCAACCAGACTCATTGATGACTGAGACATCTCGAAACTAGTTTATTATCCAAGTCTACCAAGCATCATGAGTGTTGTACCTAATCACCTGTTTATTCTAGAATGGTCTGACTTAAAGAAACTCTGATTGTCTAGGCAATGCTTGGTCATCGTTGAGTATTCAAGTTAGTAGTTTTTAAAGTGCTGCTCCCTGCTTCTTGCCTTAATACTCATGCATACTTGTTTGGCCAATATATATTCCATTGCACATCTCATTCTGTAAATTCCGAATTTCTCACAGGCGGATTTCTTGGCCTTTTTCGTTTTGAGCAGGTTTAAGAGCAATGCTAAAGAGACAAAGAAATTTCTTCTTCTGGTTTGGACCCTGTATGTCGGCGATGTATTTGGAACTTAATGGATTCTTTCCCTTGATAAATTTACCACAGAGTTAGGCCTACACGTGCGGAATAGTATCTCCTGTATATTGATGATACAAAAAATACTAATGTAAAATAGATAACTCGTGAGTAAGGAGTTTGGGGTTCTGTAGGTTATAATGTCTTTATTGTTTGAGTTTTAAATACATTAATTTGTTTGTTTTACAGTTATACGATATGAAGCCTATACACAATTTATATTGACGTGGCTTGATGAAATTTCTTAGTAGTAGCCTATCACTGATGAAAACGGCATCGTCATCGTAACTAGTCGATATGTTTTACTAAACTAGTGTGTAATGAGATTTAGAGCGAAATTTCGAGATTTCGTAAACGAAACCAAAAATGTTTAGTTATATTTGGCTATTGTAGTTATAGAAATACTATTATTAAATTTTTATTAGGGAAGATAGTTTGGAATTGTTTGTACATATATATAAAATAAGCGTAGAATAACTCTACGTGAACAAGAAAAGGGGATTAGGTTAGGCTCGATCATAATATATGTTTAAGTGGACCAAGTAAAAGCCTTTTCATATTTAGAGTGCGTAACTTAGGGATAGTTTTTGTATTATTGTTCCCCCGATTATCTACCTGAAACGCTTTTATACTTATATAAACAATGAATATGGGGAAACAGTTAAAATTCTACTTATTGAAAATGCCAATAGCAATAGTTTTTTATTTTAAAGAATTTGGAATTGCTAATCTAATCTTCAAAAATGATTTTTAAATTATCTTAAGTATATTAAGCTGCGGTATGAATAAGATTAACCTGACTCACTAAACAGTGCCTCTGTACGGTCGTCGGTTGTGATCATTATCTTATTGCATCTAATTTTCTAATCTATAATTTTTTCTCGTTTTGACCTTTCTTTCTCAGAAGAAATTACCTAAATTTTATAAGAATGGGTGGAGTTGCTGAGCATTGTAATATTTTGTACACATTAACATATACTGATATATAAATAATTTCTATAGTGGAACATATTTTTCCATAAATGAGGAAGACAGTTTAGGGAAATGTGTTCCTTTGTCATCTCAAACCGTACAAACGTCTTGATTTATTAAAGCATAAAATGGAAGTAGGGATAAGTTTACATATCTATTACTAATGTAAAATAGATGGTTAGTATGTTACAATATTCAATATTGAGTTATCGTATATTTTTACAATATTTTAACATTATGTAAAAATATATATATAGACATGTACACACATATGGTCACTAAAATCCAGTATATACACGTTTAGTCTAAAACATTTAATTTAATAAATTAATACTTAATTTTATATATCTTTATACACTAAATATATAAATAAACAAATAAAGTAGCGGTTCAACACGAATATAGAAGTAAATAATATTTGAATTTTTATATCACTATTTTGACAATGGGAGAGAATTGTCATGGTCAAATGTCACAGGATAAATAAATGACTACTTCTCTTTATTTATAGTGAGAAGAAAAGTACATTATTTTACTTCGGACAAAGCTGCTAATACGATATTATTTGAGGCTCAATACTTTCAAGATTTTTGAGGTTTTGAAGGGCAACCCCTACTGCCCTGAGTTATTTGCTTTCAAGTCACAAATGTAAGCGATTGTAAAAAACGGTTGGATCCAAAACTAAACACTGAGAACTTGTACTCGCGATTGGATCGGTGATTAACAACAATTTCTAGCCGCTATCACTTACAAAAACACTTCTGTTACCGGTGATCACCGTTAATAGATAGTTTTGCAGATGTACATTTATATGTAAGCGATAAGACATGATATGCAGAAACTGCTGTGTCTCGTCCGCCCTTTATCTTGGAACTACTACGGCTAACGTTTATTTACACATGTCTATCTGATATGATAACATAAACTTTCGACACTCGGACATTCTTTCATCGGTCAGGGTTACAAGCAATATATAGGGAAAAATGAGATTCAAACGTAAATTTTGAAGGTATTTGCCCGGCAGATTTCCAGATACTGTTAGATTTATACTTAGCAGTCGAAAAGTAGCATACATTTTGTACAATTTATAAGTTTACGATTATGTTGAAATCGTTATAAGATATTTACCATCCAGAAAATGTGATAAAAGTTTCTAGCATTCACAAATGTTTACTTTTAACTAAAATTAAACAATTATATTTTGGAATTATTTACATTTTTTTTTAAATTTATGATATCACTACAGCTATTTAATTCCGGTTACTCTCTAATGCTATTTTTAACTGGGAATTACAAAATCTTTATTACTTATAATTATATTTAAAATTTCCAGTTATCATTTTTACAAACCGTAAATTTATTCTTACAGTTACCTGTAGAATATATATTTACGCATTATTATTTCTATTGAAATTCTATTCTTCCTATCAATTACGACTTGTTAAAAAGCCAAAACTCTTTTTTAAATATCAAAAGGAACGAAATTGTATAACCCGTGTACAATGAATAATTATCTTGCAAGCATAAAGTCTAGTTTACTTTAAACATTAGCAAATAAAAACAGATAAAATACATACACTAGACTCACAAATTAGTCATTTATTTCCTCAATGGCAAAGTCATCATCAGTGAGTTTTGCTAGTACAAACTCTAATTTACAACTTGTAATATCTCACTCTTAATTTAAAAAAAAAACAAACAAATTCATCAATTTATTTTTGTGTGTGGGCCAGCGCTGTTAACGTTTATTTATAACTTTTTTAGATCAGAATAATGACCACTCCTTCAATAGATACACGAAGCCCGGCTACATTTATTTGTCCTTTAATTTTGTTTAGTGCCCAAAATGTGTGTCACGTTTCGGAATTTGTGGCCGTTAACATTCAGACCTAATATATAAAGGTACATGAATATTGTTATTCACGTTTTAAATTTAAAAAAACACACATTTGGGATTAAAATTGAATAAAACCACAAACATTATTCGTAAATAGATGAATCATGTTTCATAGAATAAAATATTTTTTCAAGTTTATGTAGTTTTAATTCTAAACAGATGTTTAATATTTCCAATAATGGGAAGAGAAGAACCAAGTTATATCACCTCTCATAACATTTCAGTTAGTCTTAATGCAAAAATATATATGCAAAGTAATGTAAAAACCAAATT
>JBAIZL010000007.1:1630264-1645264 GCA_036971475.1 Prosapia bicincta | reverse complement strand
GGAAACTGAGTAAGGAAAAAATTAACGCTGTGAATGATCACATTCGCTCGTTTAAAGGAAGAAAGGGTCACTATAAGGGACCTGTCAGAGTCTAATAAAATTTACCTACCGGAGGAGCTTTGTATTAAAAAGATGTATGATTTGTATACTGAAAAGTATAAGGACATGTCTGTGTCTTATGAGACATATGGGACAATTTTTTCCGAGGGTCACAACATATCTTTTGGGTATCCTAGAAAAGACACATGTAGCATGTGTGATGACTTAGCTGTAAAAATAATAAACATAGAGGTAGAAAAATCTCCCCTAGCTCTTACAACTGATGGGGGTTTACTCGGCGATCTGAATAAAAAACTCAACCAACTTAAAACAGAACACATGTTGCACAAAAAAAAGGCTGAGATGTTTTATACCATAAAAAGAAATGCAAAAGATCGAAGCTCATTGAGTGAGTTTGAAGAAGCCATCTGTGTTGACCACCAAAACAAGTTCCCAGTTCCAAATATACCAACAAATGAGGTGTATTACAGACTTCAATTATCTGTATACACGTTTAATATTCATACATTGTCAACTGCTCAAAGTGTATTTTACACATGCCCAGAAACAACTGCCAATAAGGGTAGTGACGATGTCTGTTCAATGATCCACGACTTTGTGTATAATTCTCTATATATTCTGTTATAATTATATTATATACAGAGTCTTTAAAACTTAAAAATGCTCTACCGTAAAATCTAGAAAATTAGACTTAGGTCCTTTTTTCCCTGTACCCTTCATTTACTAAAGTAATTTTAGTATTTTATTAACATAATAATAGCTAAACTTATGGTAGTCGATCGAGAAAATTGTGGCAATAAAAGTTATGTTATTAATTGAAGTGCATTCGGGTGTACAATATTTCTTTTATATTGTTTGAAACGTGTTGGAAAATAATTTTACATTGTTGAATGTTGCCTAGCAACCAAAATTTGGAATGAATTTGATAAAATCTCTTAGGATAAGATAAAATATAAAGTAATATTTTATGCTGTCTTGGGGCGATCGGATGAGTGGTTTAGTAACGCATAATTCTCATACATACATACATATATACATACAACCATTCATTATATATATATATATATATATATATATATATATATATATATATATCCTTCATTAATATTTCAATTATTATTAAAACAACATTAACATGTTTAAAGTGTACAATAATTGTTTAAATTAACTAGAAAATGAGTAAATATTATGTTTATATTGTGGAATTTTAAATGGATTTAAAAACTCTGAAACAATTCCATGGCTTGAAATATCAATTTAATCCACTCTTTTATTGTTAATTTAAAATTATATTTTGAATACAAAATTATGTTTTAAAGTTATATCTTTGTATCACACCAAGAATTAAATATTATAAATACCGAGGAAAAATATTCCATTATCATTTCAATTAATATCAAAGCTACTTTTACATTTTTAACAATACAATATTGTTAATACATTTTATATTTTAATTGTTCAATATTTTAATTGATTTTAAAATTTAAAAACAAATTCTTATCTATAAGATATCCTTTTAAAGGTCACATTTATTGCTATTTTAAATTTAAACTTTACACTATAAATATTATTTTATTAAATTATATCTTTGTATCACAACTTTTCTAGACCAGAAACATTTTAAAGCTCAACAAAAGAAATGTTTTCTTGGAAAACATCAAGTTCAGGTCCGTTTAAAATATTTTAAGTAAGAAATAGAATTACTTAAGTTTATCTAAATCAGTAGGTCTACAATCACGTTACGAAATATTGACCAGAAAGGACGAATTGAATGCGTTTATGGGTTGTTTGCCCAAAGGTAAATTACTAGCAGAGGTTATTACGTCATAAAATTCCCCTGTAATTTATACTCTATATTACTTTCGTCAGAAGAAGGTAGTTTAAATTCATTTTTAAGATTTAACGATTTTATGTAACAAACTATACAGTAAATCTAGTTTATAAATTATTATGTCATAGATTGTAATTTTGTAACATGCCCCTCTGATGATGACATGATCTTTGTGCACACTAGGGTTTGATCTTAATTAACTTGTAATATTAGTTATTTTTGTGGTATTGGGGTTAATTTAATATTTAAAAGGAATACGTTGTACCACTATGCTCTTGTTATTGTATATTAACAAACTATAAATTTATATCTTACAACAAAACAAGTGAAATATTTTTTTTTTTAATAATTTCTGAAACTGTATTTTTTTTATTAAAAAGGTATACACGTAAAGTTTTAAATAATATTAAATATAAAACATTCTATTGAATTAAATTATTAAAAATATTTAACTAAAATTTGTATCTAATGTATTATAATACTTCAAAGTTCTCCTAAATTAATTAACCTGAGAGGGAGGGAAAGAGAGAGAGAGAAACATAGGTAGCGAGAGGTGGAGGGAGAGAGAGAGATAGAAAGAGAGTAGGGGAGAGAGAACGAGACAAAGAAATAAAAAGAGAGAGACTGACAGACAGAAAGAGAGTGGGTGGAGGGAGAGCAACAGAGATAGAAAGAGCGTAAGGGAGGGAGAGAGACACACCGAGATAGAAAGAAAGTAAAGGAGGAAGAGAGAGGCAGAGAGAAGGAAAATACCGATTTAAAGCGAAAAATATTATCAAGAGAGTTCAATATTAAGTGGTCTACTCTCTTTTTGCATCCCCTTTCTTGTACATTTATATCCGGGAAGGTACTTCCTTAGAAAAGGGGCGACCAGATCAGGATCCAATGTCTTCAGATCCTGAGGATTCGTCAACAAACTGACAACAACACCTACAGCCACGCCGATTATCGTGCCAAGGAAGCAGTAGTAGCCGTAGGAGAGTCTGTATATAGGCAACACGTCGTCGTCGGCCACCACCAGGGAACCAACTCCTGTGTAAGTCTGTACTCGCGCCGTGGCGCTGCAAGGAAACAATATTTATTAAATTGAATTAAATTATTTGTAGTTTAATTTGGTGTAATTAGAAACAGAAATTGAGTTTGACAATAAACAAAATAAATTTTAAAAGTAAAATGTACAATTTACAATATGTTATTGTACAACTATGAACTCATAACCAACAGAAATTTATAGACCTAGTTATTGCTATGCTGAAGAACACTTCAAATGTTTGTTTATTTAACAGAATTTATTTTAATTATCTGGATGATTTTATAAGATTTTGTAAAGTAAATTGTTTAAACTGTCAACCGTTTATGTTTTGTGCACAAAATGCAATTTAGTAGCAGCTTTTTTGAAGGCAATTGTGATATAATGCGTATAATTACATTCAGAGCATTAAGCCTTCCTGGTGGTAATATTAGATATTTTGATGAATAAAATATGTTTATTTTACTCAACTTGTAATAAAAAAAAGGTTAATATGTTACATGGAGATAATAAAAATAATAATCTAAAAAATTGCATAACTTTTGAATTTAAAAATAAATGGCCCAAGTATGACGAATATATTTTGTATAATATACTTTTAAAAACATAATAAATCTATTTACACTAATTTTTTTTCAAACAGACCAATAATTTACTGTGTATAAATATCAAACCCGTTGCTACTATTAACTTATTACGAGTTTAAGGAACATTTTATTTAAAATAGGCGACAAGAAACTCGTGTTTATATTTCATTCTGTAAATCGTCAACACAAACAACTCTTCAAATCCACAGTAAACTCTAAATGGCTTCTTCATAAAACATTTGTACCATTCGATTTCAACCGATTTCCGCAATTTCACATGTTTCATAGACAGGTTATTCTGGGGTGCGCTTCAGGACTGCTGTCCTCCTATTTCAAGTTTGATACATTATTGATAACATAGTGGCATATATTTACTTTGCAAATTTTTCCAAGATTTCTTTTTACAGCGATGTTTTAGAATATTTGAAATAAATATTTATGATTTATGAAGCGAATAATATTTTCGCGTGACCAAAGAGAGGAGTCATAACTGTGTTTCTCCACCCACGCGGTGAGCCACATTGAAAACAATTCATTTGTGCTCGTTCGTTAGATATAAATATTTTATCAACTCGCATATTCGATTAATTGTCTTTCACATTGGAATGTTACAAATTTGCTTTTAAGTTTAAAAAGGAATATTAGCTTTCAATCGAAGATTTAAAGATTTCTAATTGAATATTTACACCATATAAGAGAATTCATGCGCGTTTAGAATTATTTATTTATATTCTAGTAAGGGCATATATAAAAGGTGATAACTACGTTTTTAAAAACGTAAAAATAAAAACATAGCTTGCGATAATAAAAATAAACATACTTTGCAATAATAGGGTAATATAGCTTATTTTGAATTTGTATATATTTTTTTTACTTTGAAGACACAAATACGTAGAAGTGGTTTACGTTTCTTACGTTGAAGTTATAATAAAAACTGAAAAGAAGTAGAGCTGAGCAAACCAAACCTCTGGAACTTACTTGAAGTGAGTGACGTTGAAGGGGCAGTTGTCGACGTTTGTAACCTTTCCGGGAAACTGGAGCTTTCCCTGGGCTATGGCCAACTGGGCGCCCAGCACGACCCAGCACATCACCACCAGGCTCGTCATCCCTCCGATCATTGCGCCCTGGTTTGGAAACAAATGTAACATCTTTAAAACTTTACTTCAATTGGAGTGAGAAATTAATATTGCTTTATATACAAATTATTAGTTGAGCATATCTTTAGATTTATTCAAGAGCGGAGAATTTTAAAGCAGAACGACAAGTACGGAAACTTGTATCTCAGATATGTGGGAAGGAATTTAGAGATAAATTATTATTTATGAGAGGGTAACACGAGTTTCAGCTTTCACCAATGGGTATTGAATGACATTAGATTTGTATAGGCCCATACATGCAATAATTGTATTGTATGCCCCTACAGTATTGTAAAGAAATTTTTTAGAAATTTATTTGTAACAGTATTTTAGAAGAAAAAAATATTACAATTTTTGTACTTATGAATCGTGGTAACTATAGTTATAAAAATTCTAAATTTTCTAACTAGTAATTTTTTTTATAAAAACTATATATTATAGAATATTATAAAATTTAGGTTTACTATTTTAAGTATTATATGAACCAAAAGCTCTATTGCAAAATAGTTCAAGTACCAACAAGTAATAAAATAGTATTTCAAAATATTAATAAATATTCAAAAATTATATCAATAACAACTCGTATAATAGGTACTTTATGTTATAATTACATTACGAATAACAACGTTATAAATTATTTATTCATTTCTATTTGTCGATAGCGCTTTATAACTGACTCTTATTTCGAAAACAATATTGGCATAATCGTTTATAAATATAATAAAATTATATATTTTTTTTAAATGCCTAAACAAAAGCAATTGCATCAAATATAAGTACTAACAGTGTGAGATGTCTCTGTACAAATATTTCTCCCTTGACCTCTTTTTGCTTTTAATGTCTGTAAAGAACCTTCGTGCAAAATAAACATCCTTAACACTAAGACGGAGCAAAAGCTTTTAGACACAGCTGAGAGTGAGGAATATATTTCTCGTCAACATATATCCGCCATTACGTTGTGATAGTACTCCATTAAAAAATATTTACTCCTTCTTATTTATTGTAAAAGAAATAGTGCGACTTACTTTTGCGTTTGCCCAAGGGAAAAAGAGCCCTAGTATGAACATGGAGCCTACTGCTTCATACGTCGTGCCGGCCACGCTAAGAGTTATCTGCAACACATATTTACAGGACTTGGTTACAGAATTATAGAAAACTTCTCACATAACGTGCTACAATACAGTAAAAAATGTTAAATGGACATTCGATGAGACATAGATGGAATGTAATAGCGACGTCTCACAAGTAAGTTACACTATATCTGTAATCCGTGATATAAGGTAGAAACCACGGGTAATTTGCGTCTGGGTGTAGTGGCAGCACTGTAAAATTCCTAAGCGCATGCGTCGATCGAGCGGGCAGTTAGGCTCCAGCCGCTACGGAGGTTTTTCTTGCTCCTTCTTCTGATTGCATAGTTCGTGGTGATATTTGATTCTTAGCGGCAAAAACAAAAATGCACCTAAACTTCATTGCGTGTTGTGTTGTCATTATGGTGAAGAAATTATGCCTAGGATAGTTTCCCATTGGGGCCAGTCGTTCACTGAAGGGATCACAAAATTACAGGACGAACAATGAATTCTCTTGCCTTCACGTCCTGCGCTCCGAACGTCGACGAATATGTCCGACGGACCATTGACACTGATAGGTGCTTAATACTTGATGAAAACCTTTCTCGACTGTCTCCAAATGTGAAAATAAGCCGTGCGTGGTATTCTAACGGTCTGCGTCTTTCAAAACTGACAAAAACAATTTATTTGTCACGATACCGCTCGCCCACACTACTCGTCATACTCAAGCTGTGCTTGAGGAGTATCGATGGGATGTTTTCGGACATCCGCATTACACCCCTGACCTAGCACTAAGTCACATCCTCTTGTTTCCACAGCTGAAGCAACATGTTGGAGGAAGAAGCTTCGCAAACGAGAGTGTTTTGAACAAGGCGTAGAAAGAGGGTCTGACCATTATTGCACCAGATTGGTTTGACGCCGGATTGAAGAAACGTTTAGCACGGTACCAAAGATTTATTGAAAACAAGGCGATTATATAGACAATTAAATTTTTCAATGTACTTTTAAGAGTATATGTTTAAATAGGAAGATAAGAAAACGTTTAGAAAAACGGTAGTATAACTTATTTTTGAGAAAACCCAAGTATGTAAGTTATACGTTATTTTAAATTATAATTTTTTCAAATAAATATATAGCACGATAATCCAGATAAACTATGTTTACGACTATATAGAGAATGGGAGATTTTAATGCCACTTAGTTTTTGAATACTGAGAATTTAAAAATTTACATCCAAATTATTTTTATCAGATTTAATCCAGTTGTAGCGCAATGACAAAGAAAAATATCCCAGACCGTTTCCGGTCAGTAACATTAAACTTTATGACCAGTAAATGGAATCAATGACGTCTACCAAAGGATTCAAACTGTACGAGCGGTTTGCTGGACCAAATATGGCTGTCGATTTTATCTTATTACCAGTGAAGAGTCTTTCATCTTGACAAATAGTTTTGTTTGTTGTATTAGAGAGATGAGTAGGGGAGATAGGGATAGGAGTTTGAAACTTCTACGATTTGTGATGAAGTGAAGATCATTTTATTATACCAGTGACTTTCTTTCATGGATGGTAAATCTACTGGAAAATCACTATGACGGCAAGGAAATACTAAACTTAAATAGGCATTAAAATTATTATGTATGAAATTTATTTTTGAAGAGGTTCTTTACTGTCTTGAAATTTACTTTTAGCATTTAAAAGAGAAGGTAGTCGTCGACTTATTTGGCTTGTTTATTGTAAATATTCTTTCATCTTGACAAATAATTATATTTTGGTGTTAAATAAAAGAGTAGGGGAAATGGGTTGTCGTAGGACAGTAGCTGAAACTTCGTCTAGTTGTGATAAAGTGAAGAGTAACTGCCGTTTTATTATAAGAGTGGCATTCTCTCGCGCATGGGGCAATAAACCTGCTGGAAAATTACTACGACGTCAGGGTAATACTCAAAATAAATCGGCATTAAAATTACTACAGATTTGCACAACGTATGCTTATCTTTACCAGTTAAACAAGCATTTAAAAATACTACAGATTTACACAACGTATGGATATTTTTAAAAGTTAAATTGACATTAAAATTACTAGATATACACAACGCTGCTTATCTTTATGAGTTAAATAGAAATTAAAATTACTACAGATATTCACAGATTATGGTTAAATTTATGGTGCTTTTACCTGATATTAAATTGGAGTTTAGAAAGATTTATTTACTTTTTTGAAACTTACTTTTTTAAGGGCAAGTGCTGAGGTAAAAATAGAATTAAAAAAGCCACTGGTAATAATATATTTCGATTTCTTATTGTGAAAATTATTTCATCTTGACAAATAGCCTTATTTGCTTCCTTAGAGAGAAAGGTATTATCAGATTATAACTATGGTACGGAGTAGGTGTGGTCTTGAAACTCCGTCGATCTATAATAGAGTAGACAACAATGGTATTTTTATTACAGGCATAAGCTTAGTATTTGTAACTCAGTCTTAGTCAAATTGTATGACTGTATTTAATTAAATTAACTGGCCATTAAAACCCCAACAAATATACATATCATAAGTGCATCTTGATGTATGACTGTGTTTACTTAGATCGCTAGGCATTAAAATCCCAACAAACACACATATCATATGTGCATCTTGATGTATGACTGTGTTTACTTAGAACAGCTGAGCATTAAAATCCCCACAAATATACATATCATATGTGCATCTTGATGTATGACTGTGTTTATATATATCAGGTATGCATTAAAACCCCCACAAATATACATATCATATGTGCATCTTGATGTATGACTGTGTTTATATATATCAGCTATGCATTAAAACCCCAACAAATATATATATATATCATATGTGCATCTTGATCTATGACTGTGTTTATATATATCAGCTATGCATTAAAACCCCCACAAATATACATATCATATGTGCATCTTGATGTATGACTGTGTTTATATATATCAGCTATGCATTAAAACCCTAACAAATATACATATCATATGTGCATCTTGATGTATGACTGTGTTTATATATATCAGCTATGCATTAAAACCCCTACAAATATACATATCATATGTGCATCTTGATGTATGACTGTGTTTATATATATCAGCTATGCATTAAAACCCTAACAAATATACATATCATATGTGCATCTTGATGTATGACTGTGTTTATATATATCAGCTATGCATTAAAACCCCCACAAATATACATATCATATGTGCATCTTGATGTATGACTGTGTTTATATATATCAGCTATGCATTAAAACCCCCACAAATATACATATCATATGTGCATCTTGATGTATGACTGTGTTTATATATATCAGCTATGCATTAAAACCCCCACAAATATACATATCATATGTGCATCTTGATGTATGACTGTGTTTATATATATCAGCTATGCATTAAAACCCCCACAAATATACATATCATATGTGCATCTTGATGTATGACTGTGTTTATATATATCAGCTATGCATTAAAACCCCCACAAATATACATATCATATGTGCATCTTGATGTATGACTGTGTTTATATATATCAGCTATGCATTAAACCCCCCACAAATATACATATCATATGTGCATCTTGATGTATGACTGTGTTTATATATATCAGCTATGCATTAAAACCCCCACAAATATACATATCATATGTGCATCTTGATGTATGACTGTGTTTATATATATCAGCTATGCATTAAAACCCCCACAAATATACATATCATATGTGCATCTTGATGTATGACTGTGTTTATATATATCAGCTATGCATTAAAACCCTAACAAATATACATATCATATGTGCATCTTGATGTATGACTGTGTTTATATATATCAGCTATGCATTAAAACCCCCACAAATATACATATCATATGTGCATCTTGATGTTTGACTGTGTTTATATATATCAGCTATGCATTAAAACCCCAACAAATATACATATCATATGTGCATCTTGATGTATGACTGTGTTTACTTAGAACAGCTAGGCATTAAAATCCCCACAAATATACATATCATATGTGCATCTTGATGTATGACTGTGTTTATATAGATCAACTAGGAATTAAAATCCCCACAAATATACATATCATATGTGCATCTTGATGTATGACTGTGTTTATATATATCAGCTATGCATTAAAACCCCAACAAATATACATATCATATGTGCATCTTGATGTATGACTGTGTTTACTTAGAACAGCTAGGCATTAAAATCCCCACAAATATACAGAGCATATGTGCATCTTGATGTATGACTGTGTTTATATAGATCAACTAGGAATTAAAATCCCCACAAATATACAGACGCATCTTTATGTTGCACTACTTACTTGGGTAAGGCTGTCGAACTTGTCAACCACAAATAAGAAAAGAACACAGACAAAGCCCAAAATGAGGGAAATTGCCTTCATAATGAATGTTGCATGTCTATCAGATTGCTTCTGTCCTTTGAAGAAAACTTGAACAAAATCTTGATATAGCGATCCAGCTACTGTATTAAGACCGGCCGACAAAACTCTGAAACAAAAATATATAACAAGGTTTGTGTCTTATAGTTTTGGGTTATTAATTTTTGTAAATAAGTTTACGTTTGTGTTATTAGTTTAACGTTGAAGACTTGACTTTCATACGGTACAGTCCAACCTCCATAAGGGCAATAGGTTTTTCAGTTATTGTAGTAGGGACAGTCAATTGTAGAAGACTTGTATGCATATGTATATTCTGCATATATATATATATATATATATATATATATATATATATATATATATATATACTGTTTCAGGAAGATATGTGGAATGCAATAATATATTTTATGTGTAATAAATATTCTTTTATGATTAATGCTTATCTAAACACTCGAATGTTACATTGATTTAATTACACTTTCAAAATACAAGTACACTTATTACAATATATTAAAATTGTATAACATTTATTCTCAAATTTAAGGCAATAGCCCAATAAAGTAGCGAGAGAAATAAAATCGTCTTGAAAAAAATTTAAAACCGTAGCAACGCAGAGAACAGCATTATTTACATAACGTGGTGTACACTCACAAAATTTTGTAAAACAAAAACACGGTTAATGCGTGAGTCAAAGATCCTGATTTATTAAATATTTTGCAACGTTTCGATGACTATATTTCTGTCCTCATTCAGGCCTACAAGTATAATAGACAGAATTAACATCTACATCATAAAAATTCACATCAAAATTAATATAAAATCAAAAACATTACAATAAGTAAATAGTTGTAATAAATTAACAAAACAACACAGATAAATTAAATATTTAAAAACCACTATAAAACGTGATAGTTCATGATAATAAAAACTATAAACAGTTAAATTATAGTAAAATTAAAATGTTCTAGTTGTTGATACACCAGATGTCTAATAATGATTTATTTTTACAGGTTGTATTACTGTTACATGTTTGGGAATTTTTTTGACACATTTTATTTCATTGTTTATAGTATTTTATTATCATAACCTACCAAGTTTTATAATGTTTATAGTGATTTATAATTATTTAATTTATTTGTGTTTTTGGTTTGTTAATTCATTAGTATTAATAACTCATTGTACTAATTTATATTGATTTTAATTACTGTTTTTATTTTATATTAACTAATCGTCAAAACGTTGCCAAATTTCTAATAAATCAGGTTTCTTTGACTCACGCATCAACTGAGTTTTATTTAACAATATATATAAATAAAACATACCAAAAAATAATAATAAATCAAAACAACAATCAAAGATCAACCATACAAACTAACACCAGTAAAACACTAACTAATTCTACGATGTATGTAACCTATAGAACAATGGCTTATACACGCGACGTAACTAGTCAAAATAAATTTTAATGTTGATACCTTTCTTTTGTAAGTTGTGCTTGGTTATATATTATCTTAACTCAACCTTTGCAAGTTGAGTGATATTAAGTTACAGCTAAATAAGAAATAATGAGTTTAAGACTTTGAGAATAGGTAAAATTTGTGATAATAAACTTTTACAACTATGTGAATTGTTTTGGAGGTGGAAAATTTAGTTGTTTACATTAAGTTTGGAAATGATAAAAACAAATTTAAAATTATATTAACTTATAAACTAAGTTTAATCTTTAAAATTCAAGTAAAACATTAATGTTGAGTTACTTAAGAAAAATAATTATTTATTCCATATTATATATACTTTCAGAGGAAAATAAATGTAGTATCAATTAGGATAAGATATTATTATTTCTATTAAAATAACGTGATGAGAATGAACAATAAAATCAGAAATTTTTATTTCTATATTAACAATGAAAATTTTATTTTAGTTACAATAGAGCCTAGAGCACGATTCGTGATATTGTGTGGTAACCTTGGCAACTGTTTAAGGTTGTAAAATAGAGGTTTCGACGTCAACCAGATAAGCGTGTAAAACTTCATATACATATGTTTTCATATATGTAGCTCCAGTATGTTATATTTTGTGATACTCTACCTCCTGAATGTAACATTATATAGCGTAATAGATTTTAAAACTTTTCACTTTTTTCCCTTCAAAAATGAATGAGCTATTTCCTTCAAAAAATAGACTTTATATATACATAGCTTAAATCATACAGAATGTATCATAGATTCGTGTGCTTTGTGCTGATTACATTTATTGCCTGTACCTAAATAGTTACGCCTGCCTAAAGGTAAGTTTGTGATGTATTCAAATAAAAATACAAAAACGAAAAATGTATGTAGCTGAGTATGTTATAAATGTTCCCCTGTACCACTATAGTTTATGCATTTATTTAGTGAAATCATTTGAATAGTTATAAAATGTATTCCACTATACACTATTACATTTAATGATACATTCTGCGTGATACAAGCTATTTAAATGTGAAATCTATTTTTTGAATAAATACGCCAAAATCCCTAAACTATACCTGCTGAATCAACTTTTTTAGGGAAAAAAGTGAAAAGTTACATAACGTAAAACGTATACACTATTACAATCAGGAGGTACAGGGGAAGAAAAATAATTCAAAAGTAATTTCGTAAAATTATTTAACGTATTTTACTTTTACAGGCTTTTTCAAAGAATATTTTAGGCCTAATAATGTTTCCTTGCCTATTTATTTATTTATTTATTATGAAATAAATCAATTTATTCTTAATTATTTATTAGAGCTATTTATTTATGCGTAAGTTCAATTTAAAATAATTTAATGTTCGACATAAATTTTTCCCCTACGTTGTGGATCAACAGAGTGATTTCACACTTTTTAGCATTATTTATATAAGATTGTCTCATATTTCACCTGCTTTGAGAATTGTGCTAGTTATATTCCATTCTTTTAGATTATGAATTACAACCTCATTTTTCCCCTAGAAGAAATCCTAACTAGGATTGTCTTAGCTATATTCTATTCCTTTAGAATTATGAATTACAACTATCTCATTTTTCCCCTAGAAGAAATCCTTACTAGGATTTTCTTAGTTATATTCTATTCCTTTAGAATTATGAATTACAATTATCTCATTTTTCCTCTAGAAGAAATCCTAACTAGGATTGTCTTAGTTATATTCTATTCCTTTAGAATTATGAATTACAACTATCTCATTTTCTCCTAGAAGAAATCCTAACTAGGATTTTCTTAGTTATATTCTATTCCTTTAGAATTATGAATTACAACTATCTCATTTTCCCCTAGAAGAAATCCTAACTAGGATTTTCTTAGTTAGGCCTATATTCTATTCCTTTAGAATTATGAATTACAACTATCTCATTTTCCCCTAGAAGAAATCCTAACTAGGATTGTCTTAGCTATATTCTATTCCTTTAGGATTGTGTCCTAATATTAACTATGTTAAATATGGTTTAATTTAGATTTCAAATCTTGTGTATTACCATTTTTTTTAAATTATTTTTACCTGCTTGTGAAATAGAATTGATAAATTAAACTCACCCTAAAGCGGCACTAACAATCCCGGATATGAAAAGACCAGAAATCCCGGGATATTCCCGCGCTGAAGACAGGATATAATATGGCACGAGCTGTCCTGATCTCTTGATGGCCTTGAAAAATCATTTCTTTCAATTTAGACGATTAAAATATTTTTGTTTTATTAATAAACCGAACTTGTTTTCCCATATTGGAAAAAACTAGCTAAGAAGTTTTCGTGCTTTATTTTAAGCCTAATTTATGTTCATTATATATTTATTTATTTATTATATATAACTACACATGGGCTTTAATTGTTATTTTTTAATTGTTTAAATTTATTTCATACTTTGTTTCTTAAGACTACTTCTTAATGTAGGTTTGGGTATTATTTCCATGTATATTGATTATATACTGCCAGAGTGTACATTAAATTTCCATAAAGTGTAAGTGTTTATTCACTAACCATTATTTTATTTTTAGCTTCACAACTCAGCCCTTCTCAAATTTTGGTTCTTCTATCGCTAACTGACTTTAGTATATACTCGTATCAATAACTTAATAGATGTTCCACAACCTTGTTAAGGTTCTTGACGTATTGCAGTTTATCCTCAACCTGCGCAGAAGCACTAGAGTTCATGTGTGTGGAGGGAGGGGGTTATCATTGAACCAGTCAACCGTCAATGTTTGTGAGTGAACAAAGTATAACGCGGACCACGTAATCGTGCACTGGGCCTCGCGTCTACTACCACTTCAGAAATCATGTTCCTTATTGAAAATGTTCGCTTCTGCGTCCGATACTTCTATACATATTTCAAGATTGTTCATTATTTCGTACCTAGGCTAATTTATCTAATGTCTCATACAAGTGTTTTGACAGTCCTTATCATGTTCGCAAGAAAGTATTTATACTGACCCATTATCCCCCGTCTCGCCTATTGCGATCTCTCAAGGCCAAGTGCACGGGTACGTGGTCCGCACAATAGTGAATGGTAAAGTGCACAGCGCTGCTCCGCTTCTCCTCTCATTGTTGCAGATTCCTCTCACGTCTCTCTGATTTCCCCTCTTGCGTATTACATCTATCGCGCTACACCTGATGGCTTGTACATTACTTACCTGCTTGATAAATATTTTATAAAGACCTCACAGAAGTGGATTAATAGTTTAATCTACTTCATGTTTGTGTGATTTACTGCAAATACCCAACAGTTCATCGTATGCTCAATCTGAAAATCTGTAACTTTGTTATATAGACACCTCATTGTGACTGTGTTATATGATCAGTAGAATATCTGAAAACTTCAAATGACCTTGAAAGACAGTAATTTTAATTA
>JBAIZL010000007.1:1555264-1625264 GCA_036971475.1 Prosapia bicincta | reverse complement strand
ATGCAATTAGTTGCAAACAATTAACTAACCAGTTGAGATCAATAATAACGGTGCAATTAGAGACTCTGGCCTGGAATATTTGGGGATTTTCGGTTATGTTTCTCCAAGTTGTTTCTAGAATAGAATCAAAATCCGAGGTGACGTCAAAGGCTCGCTAGTAATCGGATGATTACCATAGTATTAATCGACACAACCACTTTTTTGTTCTACTGACATAATAATAGTGACTTTTTTGCTGGGTAGCTAGTGACGTCACCATTCATCCCGTCACACGCAGTGTTGCCTACATAAAACACACTTAAATCCCTTACGTACCTATACAACGTACCTTGACTGCAGGCCAGTGAAGGTATGTATATCACTATCGGTATTGTGAACATCTGAAACAAACAGACAATACACTGAATAGGAAAGAAACAAATATAGTTTAACTAAATATATACCCAAAGGTTCAGCATTAGTTCATTACAGAATTTTCCATATGTTATACAAAATGTACCTAGTTTAAATATTCGGGGAATATTTTAGGACTATAACCTATTATGTTTCTATATATTATATGTTTTAATACATTATTTCTTTATTAAATTAAAAATTATGGTGCCTAACGAAAGAGTATTGACTAGTTTTTGTTATAAATTTTGGCGCCCAACGTGGGGCGCTATGGATTATAATAAAATAAGTTATTCAAGTGTTTTTATTATTTAATAACGATTTTTACGTAATTTGCTTACGTTTAAGACTAACTCAATATTATATCTAGTCTTTACTTTGTAACATATTCTCTGACCTTCCAATCGGTCATTCCAAGCTTTCAATCTTTATTTCTAAACGTGTCTATAATGGATGGATGATATATAAAAAATGATAAGTACTGATAAGGGCCATAATTATCTTTCCTATCTAAAACAGAGGGGTTAATATTTCTCATTTACTTTATTTAAGATTACTTAACTTTTCCCAAGTACTTAGCATACAGTAGTAGTATAGTTGTATGCTTCGATTTATTAACTATACTTTAAAATCAATTTACCACAAGTTCCTTTTAAAAAAAAAGTCAATTAATAATTTACATTATATCTTGACCCCCTTACGTTTATATTGAAAAAAAACAATTTCGTAATATTTGTTAACATACTCGGAGAGGAAACTACTCCTTAATGTAACGGATTGATATAAGACCGCTTTGGACAATAAATTATTATAGAAAGAAAACCTTCATCTAGAGTCATATCTAGAAAAGGGAAGAAAAG
The DNA here is from genome assembly GCA_036971475.1 of Prosapia bicincta. Lineage (NCBI taxonomy): Eukaryota > Metazoa > Arthropoda > Insecta > Hemiptera > Cercopidae > Prosapia > Prosapia bicincta. The sequence continues at coordinate 1,624,011 of JBAIZL010000007.1, read as the reverse complement.
CTTAGAATCAAATCTAAAGCTATAGTAAGAATTAGTATGATTTTAAAAGTAATGCTCTTTCTAAGTTTATGAAGCGGTATTTTTCAGCATAGATGTATTTCGGTCTCTGTAATGCAAGGTATAATTAAAATTAAAAATCACGTCTTCATAAATAGGAACATTTGGTAATCTCATTTTAAAGTAGAGGTAATAAATCGAAACCCAAATTTATACATCTACCCTTTGCTAAGCATACTGTCGCCCTTAGTCAGTGCATTGTTCAAAGTTGTGAGTCATGGACAAGACTATTGCTCATGTTTGTTGTAATATTATGAATGTGTGAGATGTTGTTGTGTTCTGTGTTGTGTGTTGTGTTGTTTACCATAATACAACACACCTGAGAAACAGTCTTGTTCCGTGTCTCACAACTTTGAACAATGCTCTAAGTGCGAAACGAGTCTGCTGAATACTTCAGTAAGTAGTGGTTCTTTGCCAAGTGTATTAATAAATATACAATAAAAACAAAATCCTCAAGATGTACATTTCAAAAAACTACAAGTGGAAATTCTAGATTTAAAAATTTAAGTTAATACAAAAAATATTTTTTGGGGAAAACCTAATAAATGTTACGCATGATACTAAACGAGTAGTAGGAGATTAATATTTTTCAGTTATAAATAATTTTAAAAATCAATATTGTTTATTATATTTTCTCTAAAAGAGTTTATTTTCCTCCACTGAACATTTGTGTTTAAAAGATGGAGATACAATAATTAACGTTTGAAGGCCCAGTGGCGGCTCCAACGGGTAGGCCGTGTATGTCCGGGCCTACCCCACATTTTAATATTTATTTGTTATAATCCTTCTTGATTGTCAGTAATTTCAAAAGATAAATGATATATATTCAAGCTTTTTAAAAATACTCATAATTTTATAGAGAAATTTAGAATGCACCGAGCAACAATAATATAGCAAATAATTACCCTTTTGTTTAGCTTATTATATATATTTGCCCTAAAAGTAAAAATACCCTCAAACACAGATCATTTAAATTTTAAATAATTTCGAGGGGCGTCACCCTCGCCCGGTATTATATTCCTGGAGTCGCCCTTGCAAAGGCATAATTTATTCTAAAAAATATATATATTTGAACTAATTTGACCAAATTTGTTTTTGTAATGTTGCTCAATTGTTATTAGATACGTCAGTAATTGTCCATTTTCCTTTAACTGAAGCTAAAAACCTAAAATCACCAATAAGAAACACATTGTTTGTCATACTCCGTAATTGGTCATTATCGGCCATCCTAGCAAGTTTAAATTACCAAAAACTCTGAATTCTTTCAGGATTTCAACACGACAGACCTGTACTTTATTTCACATGGGGAACAAGATCCAACAGATCACATTTCTCGACGCTCTTTATGCCTTCCAACACAAATTTTTTCTTTTAATCGTGCTGAAACAATTTTTTCCTATTTCAATGGTTGTAGTATATCAATGTCACTCACGTAATGCTTCCAAGAAATCCTGAGAAAGCGTCGGAAGCGCTGGGAATCCAAGGATTCCTTATTTTGCTAATAAAGTAGGAAAACACAAATAACGAAGTCGTCACGTGTAGATAGATCACGTGATACCGTCTAGCTTTTGGGTAAATATAGGTTTAGCATTGTATGTAAATTTCAGAGCTTAAACATTACAAAAAGTATGTGTTTTTAAAGCGATTTCCATACATTTACTCGTATTTCATTAAATATATTATAAGAAATACATTTTATATCTGTAATCGAAGTAAATATATTTTAAATCCTTACTTGGGAAAGCGTGAACATAAAAGACGCCAAAACTCTGTTCCCATGGCTAAATCTTAGTTCCAAGTACTGAAAAAAAATAATAAAGTAATAAATAAAAAAATCAAATAATATAATTTTAAGAAATATATATTACATATGTTTATTAATGACTTGCATATATTAAATATGGTGATACGTTTTCTTCTAATATAGTCAATGAATACAATACAAGTATAGTTTTAATTTATATATTATTCAAAGCTTTCTGCCAATAAAATAGGTATTAGCATCTTCAGGAAAAACAATGATATAAATATAAAAAGGATACAAACAAAATAATGACATAAAACAATGTTGTTATATCATTGTTTATCCTGGAGATGCTAATATTTATTTTATTGGTGAAAAGCTTTCAATAATATATAAATTAAAGCTATACTTGTATTTCAAATATTTTCATTATATATATATATATATATATATATAATTTTGATATTTATATATACATATATATATATATATATATATATATATATATATATATATATATATATATATATATTAAAAACAACTAAGGTTATTCAAATACAAGAATAACGTCATTCTTTATATTTATTAGTTTATATCCAAAGCTTTTCGTTTTGAACATCATCAGGAATGAATATACAATAATGATGTTGGCACTATTTATCAACGAAAAGCTTTGAATAGAAATTAATAAATATTCTTGTATTTGAATAACCTTAGTTGTTTTTTAAAAAAAAAAAAAATATATATATATATATATATATATATATATATATAATACGTTTTTTTGTTTAATAATTTTAAAAAAACATAGGTTATTCAAATACAAGAATATTTATTAATTTATATTCAAAGCTTTTCGTTTTGAACATCATCAGGAATGAATATACAATAATGATGTTGGTACTGTTTACCAACGAAAAGCTTTGAATATAAATTAATAAATATTCTTGTATTTGAATAACCTATGTTGTTTTTAATTACTAAACAAGAAAACATATTTTACATTTACAAGTGAACATAACATAGTACATTTACATGGTTTATGTGTATATATATATATATATATATATATAATTCAGTTACAGTATCTCTTATAATAAGGTACAGTATTTCTTAATACTGTATTTCTTAAGGTACAGTATTTGTTTAATAACAATCAATGATTGAAAATATAGTTTTTTAATTTGTGCTCATTGAAAATATCGTGTGCGTTATTGTAGCATAATAAAATTTTTAGAATTGAAAAAACCTGCTTTCTTTAAGGTTATATTTCTATAAAAGTATAGGAATATATAAAAGATCTGCAATTAGTTTCCAAAATAAAATGAATTGACTCAAAACGCGAAAAATCGCTGAATATTTCTTCCCTGAAGTCAAGGATCTTTGGGCAATTGCAATAAATTCAAATTTCAATTGAAATTGTAATATTACTTTATACTTTCTTTCTTGCCAATGCTTTTGCAATGTAAGTTATACGATGTAAAATAAAGTATTAAAGTTGTTGAGAGTTTTAAACAAAGTCGACGATGTATACTTCAGTGTTAGAAATATTCATATATCACGTAATATGGAAAAAGCGTGTAAAAGACAATAATTCATAAAATTTATGAAGTTAACCCAATCTATCTTGTAAACTTTTCTTGTGCTATAAAATGACGGAATTACTATTTACATAATTCGTTCACAGTTTCAGTAGATGGTGTTGGCTTACCTAGTACATTCATTTATAAAAAATAATCTTTTAATATTATTCGATGAATGAGTAACGTACATAAATAAAAACATGTACGAGAATTCATAGAACATTCACCTTACCATTTCTATGTAAAGAAGCTACATTCTGTATAGGTCTGGTTGAGCCCTGAAGCTGAGACCACCTGCGGCCACCCCGAATAAACCCTCCTCAACCCCCTTTCCTTCACCTGTTTCAACTACGAGTCGCCTACTGGTTATCTTATTAAGAAAATATAATATTTTTATAAAACATAATATGATGATTTTAATCAGTTATTTGCACAAAATCTACTCAGAGCACTATAGCGTAATTATAATAAATACACAATAATAATTCTTGGTACAAATATTCAAACACTCTTCATGTACGTTTCACTAACACTGTTACCATCATCAGAAGGTTAAAAACATACTGAGATCTAGAGACTAGAAACCTAATGGCTACTGGCAATGGGCTTCACTCCCACTCCTTCGCCTAGCGTCCGGTTTATCCAATACCAGCGCTGCACGCGGGAACAAGACCGGAACCTTCTGATGATGCTAACAGTGTTGGCGAAACGTACATCAATAGTGTTTAATATTTGTGCTAAGAGTTAATGTTATTTATTTATCTGTTATTCGGAACCTACGTTATGGGCAATGATACCAACTATGATGTCCACACAGTTAATATAACTTTGGTCACATATATTACACATACGATTAGCTTGTATTTATGACTAACAATATTTTTGTCCAATGAATAATTTTTTTTTAACATATTATATAATGAGTTCCAGGGCTCAACCCGGACCTATATGGAGTCTAGTGAAACAAACTATTACGTAAATAATTAAAGAATAAAAATATGGTACAACTCACAGAAATACCAATTTTTTTATTTCAAACGCGTTTCAACGACTAATTTGTCGTCATCCTCAGTGAAGATACACAAATGAAATTAACTAAATATATATATATATATATATATATATATATATATATATATATTAAACATAACCTATAAAGTTTTAGCAAAAGTAAAAACAAAAGTAAAACTCGTTTGAAATAAAAAAAATTGTATATTTGTGAGTTGTTCCATATTTTTATTCTTTAATTATAACTTTCACTCACAAGCCAGCTCGAATATTATTTATTATTACGTAAATGTTTAATTTAACTTTACTGTAATGACTAGAGAATAATTATTTCAATTTTCTTGTTGAGTTAGGGCGAAGGTGGTTTTAATGTAAACACAAATAGGATTAAGGGTTCACACAAACCTCCCTTGAAGCAAGGGATGGGGATAATTATGCTGTCTGTACTTAACCACATCCCTGAGTTTGACATATGCGTCACTTGGACAGGTATATACGTTAAGCTCATGTAGCGAGAGCGGTGGGAAGGTTAGGAGATTACATTTGGAACTTGGTTAGAGAAGGAGTAGAGCGAAATGATCACATGACAGGGTAGCTATGATGTTCTCTCCCCCGTTGCCTTAAAGAGTCACGCTTAAAAACAAATTTAAATGAATTATTTTAAAACTAGTACAATTTTTTAACATTTAATTTACATAGTGTAGTTGAACTTTATATTGACAATATATGATGTATATTATACGGTGGGTGTATATACAGCTAAAAGTTATTAAATTGTTATGGACCAATTATTTATCATTACATTATGAATTCAAGTTGAATTTGATCACTATTGAGATTATTTGTTGATATTTCTTTGAATGACAAATGAAATTATTTTGAGTATCATAATTATCTGCCATTCTGGAACTGTCACATTATTCGTTGACACGTTTCGGAGAGCCTCAATCAGAACTCCATTTCTCTCGTTCATAAAAATTTCTGTCTGTAGAGGTTCTCCGAAACACATTAACGAATAATGTGACAGTTCCAGAATGGCAGATAATCATGATACTCAAAATAAGAATATAAATCCTAGCGGAAGAGTATAAAATTATTAAAAGGCAAATAAAACGTTATTTAGTAATTTATTTTAACAAATACCTATGTTGACTGTTATTTAAAGATTGCAAGTTTCTAAAACCAGATTTGCAATTAAGAATAAATCTCGACATCAAATGATAAAATATTGAGGGTGAAATTAAAATACTTATATAAACACACATAGTTTTAGGGTGAAATTAAACACTTTTCATTGATAAATAATATTTAAGCTTCCCGTCTGAACTTACAACACTAAATGTTATTGTTTATTAATAAAAATGGGCAAACCTAACAATAAATAAATGGCGTTTGTAAAAGAATACAATACTCAGTAAGTATAAACAAACTTTTAAAAATTGTAACTATAAATAAATATACCTGACGTTATGTACAAAAGGATATTGAAATTCACATTTTTTTAATGTTGCTGTACTCATTTAGAATGCAAACATTGTCGCTAGAACATGCCTGACTAAAATAGATTGTATTTATTATGCTTTTGTGTTCGTTTTGCTATTAAATACATGTTTATGGCTCTCAAAGTATTCTATATATTTTGTTTCTTTATGCAATCCTTATACATGTTACTAATAAAAAAATGTTTCGAAATTTACTTTTGATAATACTTTACCAAAACAACCAAAAACAAAATGATAAACAAAATTAGTTTCTATTTTTAGAAAATTATTCTGTTTTAAAAATGTTTTTTGGAAATGGAAAATCGAAAATGAGGATCCTACACAATGAAATTTAAACAAAACATTTATTCTTTTATACATTAAACGACAAACAAATTTAGTTTCCAGTTTAAAAACACTTCTCTGCTTCACAAGATAATTTTGTTTTAATTAAAAACTATTTCCATTTAGGAATAATCGATACTGGGGCGTCTACTCAATGCAAATTTGAACAGCCGTAGAATTATGACAGTAGCAAACTAGCTTTCGTATTATAAAAACCGCTTTAATTTTTTAAAAAGTTAATCTATGTTGTACGTCAGTTTAAGCAAATACTTGTCAAATTATAAATTTTGTCATACAACTAGCGTATATCTGTTTCTAGGTTTTTGCTAAATATATCAACAACGTTTGTAACGCTGAACAGCCAAGTGTGTTAAAAACGTTTTGCTTCGTGTTAAGTCGTTAAAACCTCCAGGTCGACAGTAGTTTTAAAAAGTAAAATATATTATATTTCTCTTTTAAATAAATGAATAGCATGAAAAGCACAAAGTTCTGTTTCAAATACCTGGTAACATGAAGTTAACTCCAGTTTGTAGAAAACCGGCAGCGTTATCTTTAAAATGAAGAAAATAGCCAGGACAACAGGTACCGCCGAAACGAAAAACTGTGTCCCGTACGTGTAAACTTCGGCGGGCAGGCCGAGGAGGCTGATGCCTGAAACGTGGCTGAAAAATACGAAACGGGACTTGAGAAATATATTGTAAGAAATAACTTAAAAAGACAACGAACAGTAGTCACTGAATGGTTGTTTCCATTCCATATCTTATTAAGCTTACAATACATCTAAACACTTTCTTTTAATATTTGACTTCGTTAATTTTATAAATACGAATGCTAAAGATATTTAGACACATGGAAGAGGAAATACCAAAAGGTGCGTTAAGGAAACGATGGATAAAGACTGTAGATTAAATAGACTCTAAAAATTGCAAAAATATTGCACCTTTACAAAAACTGCAACATTCATTCGTATTTACTAACAATTTTTAGCAATATTATCTGTTATTATTTATTTACACCGTATTTTCATGTTTAAAATTACAGAAGTTTGAATTTGTAATATAAAGTTACGATTTATAAAACAACACTATAATTTATAAAACGAAGTTAAAATGTTTAGGTCATGTTAGAATTTGTGAATTCAAGATAGATTTAACTGTAAAAATGAAATGAAAATTTCAACCTATGATTAACGTAATATTTTTTTTTTTTAATTTTTAAACTTTGAAAATCAACTTGGAATTTTGAATCAAGATGTATATTTTAAAATTAATTTCTAAATGTTAAACTCAAGTTATAGCTTGTGCAATCAAGTTAAAATTTCTAAAATAAGTAAGACTTTTTAAAATCAAGTTGATAATCCACATCTCAATATCAAGTTGAAATTTTTAAATATAATTTTAATTTTAGAAATAAATAAAATGTTTAGTTAAATTTAGAATTTGTAAAAAAGAGTTCAAAATAAACATAACTTTTTTAAACAAAAAAATAATTTTTTAAATCATGTTTCAATTTTTTGAAGTTGATCTTAAACATATAGAAACCATGTTAGAGTTTGTGAAGTCCAGTTAAAATTGGAAAACTGAAGAAAAGAGTTTTACAAAAATTTGTAATTTTATAATTCAAGGTAGAATTTTTAAAAATTTAAATAAACCTTTTAAACTAGACTTAAAACTTGTCAGTGTTGAATTATAAAATTAAACTTACACATTAAAAGTCAATGAAATTTTTAAAATCAACTTACAATCTTTAAGTAGCTACAGTTATTATTAACCCCGTTTTCTAGACTACATGGAACATGACTCTCTCTCTCTCTCTCTCTCTCTCTCTCTCTTTCTCTCTCTCTCTCCCCCCTTAGTAAATTTACATCTATGTAAGGTAAACCATTAAAGTAACGACCATTATAGTTTGACTACAGATCGCAGCTTAGCAATCCGGCAAATAGTCTTAATAATTCGTTTGAAATGACTCTTTAAATGAACGTTTTACCGTTCATTATTCTTTCGGTTTATTGAGACTTCAAATAATTACCTGGCAATGAGTGACATTGTGATGGGAAAAACGGCCATTTCCTTCCCGCCTTGTATGTACTCTTTGGTCGTGTTTTGCTTCTTCTTGCACCCATAATACACGCCGATTAAAACTGAAAAACCCAACATTAAAAAAAATACCAAATATTCTACAAAGTCAAACATTTCTCCAAGTCTCTCAAAGTGCAAAACTTTCAAAGTATATCGTTAGGTTAGCGTAAGTATTGGCAAACTAAAAATAGACTTGGAACTGACCACATGATACCAATGAATGGCTCACACATTAGATTTTGCCAGTTATAAACGCTTATCACAAGTCATCAGTTTTAGAGATAAAACACTAAAAGGTTAATCACATGTGCCACGATTACGACCAATACATAAGTACCAGTTGACAGGGGAAATTGTCTGATAACTTATAATTGTTGTTTACACGATTTTAATGGGACAACATTACCTAGACTTGGGTAGACTAAATACTAAAAGTTTTTTTTTTGTTTTTGATGAAAGTTAAAAATAAACTTTAGACAAAACAAAAAGCTTTTTTCCAAATATTGTCATTTTTAAAAATTAATAATAACATACTCATGTACTTTCTTACTGTAGTACAAATATGTAGAAAACAGCCCATGTTGAATTTCCGATTAGAATGCACTTCGTTCAATATAGAATAAAAAAAATTAACCAATTGGGTCATTGTAAAAATCTACTTCACCCCCGTATAGATAGTGAGGCGCAGCGCATAGGAGGGGATGTAAAAGTTTGAGGGTAAGCTTACTCAGCCGGAGTGGGTTGGCTACTGTTGTACTACACACCCGTAGGGATGGTCAATTCAGTGACTTTAACGGATCGGTGATTTTAGTGAAAGTACCAGGTTTAGATGACAGCACCAGTGACTTTTACCGATGACTTTAGAACTGTGCCAGTTATAACATACTGGTGAAATGATTCCCATTACGCATATTTCTCTTTTGGAAGGCTCATTTTATTTAAAAGTAAACTCCTACGAAATTAGGAACAAACTATTTAGTGCCAAATAGCGTGTACTGTACACAACACTGTCACTATCTTGAAACCTGACACAAATTAACCACCCACACACGACGTTAATGAGTAGAACCGGTGACAGCGACAAATCAACCTATCACAGCCGTGGTAAAATATCAGTAACTTTTCAGGCGCGACAGTGACATTTTTCCCAATCACAACAGAGACAACCTCCCCCCTTTTCTCCTTCAGTCAACGACACTGCACGATATTTGGCGCTGTGAGCCGAGTAGTAAGAGCAGAGCCAGTAACAGCGACAAATCAACCAATGACAGTGGTTGCGTACAGTGACTGCGACTTTTTGCCTAATCAAAACAGAGGCCACTTCCGATCGATCCATTATCACTGGAACTGTGTAACGCTTCGGCCCTTTTTGCATGGGTAAAGTATTCTTTTTATTTGAAAAGTGTTATTAATTGCTTATTACCAACATAATTAATTTTACTTACTAGGACTCTAGTTCTACGCCACAACTCAGGCAATTACTGTCTGTCTGGGACGTTCTTCTATCTTGAAGCTAGAACTAGGTTACTTGTGAAATAAGAATTGAAAGTTTCAAAATACAAAGTTTAACAATTTATTAATCAATGACAAAATTACAAACGAACAAATGACACCAATGTGTCGAGTAATTAACTTTTAATTACTGCTAACTATTCCATACATATTTTAATTACTTATTAACTTTTCAAATTTATATATATCGAGAAGGTAGTAACTTAAGTTTTCCAATTTAATTTTAGAAGTGCATATTCAAAGGACAATTTCTACCGTTCATGTGTTAATCGTTTATCATTTAAAATTCAACTTAGTTAACATTAAAATACATTTTCTTTATCATTATCTAAAACCTACGCTTTTTTACACTAATCACTGCACATCGCTCTTGCAATCAGCGCTCTTAAACAACAAATGAAACAAAATTTTTACTTATTTTACACATAAATAATCGCTTCTGACTTCTTCTTTAGTTGCGTTTATAAAATTTGGTACCGGCCTTGACATCTTAAATTATGAATACTGGAAGCTTACTAATTTCTAAGTTATATCCGAAAATGCCATCACGTCCGTCTCGTTCGAAGACTTTTAGAGAAGTGGGGTCGTTGCAAGGACGCGCTAACTGAAATTTTCAAACAAACTCCCACCCTTATTTATATATATGAATATTCTGATTGGTTCTCAGGTATCACCTCATGCTTACGTCACATGGCGTGATGTGCTTAATTACCTTAAGTTACTAACTCGTACGATATTTTTCAATTTCGCCCGCTAGGAGCGCTTACTATCTACGCTAGATTCACAAATGCGCACCAAGAAAACAAAAATTTTCTTTTATATTGGGACGATATAATTATTAAATAAAAATTAAATATATATGTGAATTTATATGTAACACCTTATTTTTAAGAGTGTTACAACTAGAATTTTTCATATCTTGTCACTGGTACCACCAGCGACAAACGAATATCAGTGACAAGTCACCGGGGCAGAAAATATCGACCATACCTACGCTGTAAAACGGGTCCCTTGCTATACAGTTATTACAAGTTATCTGTCGGTGTTTAAACCTATTTAGATATTAATATCAAAACTGGTTTAAGTTTATAGAAAGAGTACATTATGAGCATTATTGTTTCTATATAAGCAAACATCCGCGTAATCTTCCAGATTACTTTTGTACAGCATTATATAATTTTTTTTATTTTATACTTCTGAACTTTGTTTTACTGATTTTTTCTAAAGTTTACTTTACTGATTATGTTATAAATATTAATATTAACGTTGTGTATGTGTACGTCGAGCCATTAGATGGCTCAGACATGCTGAAAACAACAATTAACACTACACAAATGTTTTTGGAAAGGCTAAAATACAAACGGCAATGAAACATCGCATGCGTAAACTTTCTCTTTGCCTCTGTCGTTCCCAAGAGACTTTCATCACTCACCTCCCAAGTTGTGAATGTCTTATTGTAATGCACTTTTCCGCTATAAGAAAAATTCAAGCTAGTCTTTACTTTAACCCAAATTTACGACGAAAAATTTATTATCGTCTAGTCGTAGCTGATAACAGATTTATCTGGTTATAGTATTTCAAAAACAACAATACTGTTGTTTACTGCAAAAACAGTAATTCCTAATACGTCTGCACTAAATTAACAATTAATTATTTACGATAATAAAATTTTCAATGGTGTACTTCAAGTAGAAAAAGCGAAGTACTCTAGGTTTTCACAAAGCCGCGATGCTTGCCGCAGCTTTCCAAATGTCCGGTTCTGTTGTGAGTTACAAACCTAAGAACGTTGTACTTTTGTATTTGTTCGTTTTTAAACTATGTTTCCAACTAGAGATCGAAAGCCCTTCAACTAATATTTCGAGATATCAAACTAACGTAATCGGTTTATGTGGTAAGTAGTCTTGTGGTAATTTCCTCTGAAGATGATTGATTTGCAATCGAAATGTACATCAGGATATAAACAAAACTTTTTCGTGGTGTAAGAGGTGTTATGTATTTATAATTACATCACAGTTGCTCCTAGTTATTATTCCGTTTATGTGTTTCATAAAGTGTTCCAAAATACAAAATAAAGGGGCACAGATCTGCCTAAACAGTTCTAGTCGAGTTTAAGTGACGACAGCAGACACATGTATTGTGCCAGTATCAAAGAATATGTATTGTGTTCATACTACTATATGTACATAAAAGTCTTATAAGAAAACATATTAAAATTATACTGAAGTCATAGGCTTCATAAGTACGACTAATATAATAACTTACCCTATAGAGATTTAGATTCATCGACGAAAGTTTTCCAGAAGTGGGATTTTGAGAGACTCAATATAAAAATGTATAAAGGCTCAGATAGGGATAGATATTGAAAGAAGAGGAAGAGGTAAAAATAAAAAGGAGTTTTAATACTCCGGCTGAATTCTAAAGATTCTCATTAAATATAAGCAGCACTCTTTTTTAATAATAATATGTTGACAATGGATCATTCAATTTAATTATAACAGTTGTACCAACGTTTGCATAATACAACATCTTGTCCCAGAACATTAGATTAATCAAATCTTGTTAATTAAATTCCTTCAGCGAATAATGGTAGGTAAATTCATTAAATCAATGTTGACAAAAGTGGAAATAATGTATAAACTCACCTACTGTTATGCTGGGTTCCTTAAAGTTTAAATTTAATGGACGATAAGTATATTTTCAATTAGATAAATGAAAAATTGTTAAAATAAAAGCTAACAATGTTTGAATAAATTTGTGTGCAGGAATAATAAAATTCTGATAACGTATATTTGAATGAAAATCTTGTATTTATGACAGTTTTATTTATTTCTAAATTGCTTGATGTATTTATGCTAGTAGGTACACTTATTGGTAAAATACGTGTAATTACACCTATTGCCAAATTACATATAATTACACCTATTACCAAAATACATGTAATTACACCTATTGCCAAAATACAAGCAATTACACCAATTACCAAAATACATGTAATTACACCTATTGCCAAAAGACATGTAATTACACCTATTGCCAAAAGACATGTAATTACACCTATTGCCAAAATACATATAATTACACCTACTACCAAAATACATGTAATTACACCTATTGCCAAAATACAAGCAATTACACCAATTACCAAAATACATGTAATTACACCTATTGCCAAAAGACATGTAATTACACCTATTGCCAAAATACATGTAATTACACCTACTGCCAAAATACAAGCAATTACACCTATTGCCAAAATACATATAATTACACCTACTACCAAAATACATGTAATTACACCTATTGCCAAAATACAAGCAATTACACCAATTACCAAAATACATGTAATTACACCTATTGCCAAAATACAAGCAATTACACCAATTACCAAAATACATGTAATTACACCTATTGCCAAAAGACATGTAATTACACCTATTGCCAAAAGACATGTAATTACACCTATTGCCAAAATACATATAATTACACCTACTACCAAAATACATGTAATTACACCTATTGCCAAAATACAAGCAATTACACCAATTACCAAAATACATGTAATTACACCTGTTGCCAAAAGACATGTAATTACACCTATTGCCAAAATACATGTAATTACACCTATTGCCAAAATACATGTAATTACACCTACTGCCAAAATACAAGCAATTACACCTATTGCCAAAATACAAGTAATCACACCTATTCTTGGCGAAATATTTTTAATTACAGATATTGCCAAATAAATTTAATTATACTTATTTCTCAAATATATATATAAAACACTAATTTATCAAAATAGGTTTAAATACATTATATTAGTATACATCTTATGTAGTTTACATCATATGTAAATACATCTTATTTCAAAATACTTATAATTACATCTGTTAGTAAAATACATATAATAACTATTATTTGTAAAATATATGTCAATATAGTTGTTGCGTAAATACTTGTAATTACATTTATAATATATTTTACATTTGTAAAATACATGTAACTGCACTTTAGCAAAATACATATAATATCTATTATTGCAAAGAAAACCTGCATTTACACTTATTTTGGTAAAACATATGGGCCTAAATAAATATTAAATTAAATATAAATACAGTTAAAACTTAGTGTGCGAAAGGCAGAGAATAAAGAAATTTGGAAGCCAGTTTCAGAAAGTGATGACATTTTCCAATGACTGGTAAAACAAATATGGAAGGTCTTGTTTGGAGGATACAAAGGGAATTAATGTGGCACTGTTTCGTATTTTGAAAGGACGTTTTTGTGGTTCGGGTAAATAATTAGATTTGATACGAGAAAACAAAACGCCCTAATATAAGTCAAATGCACTTAAACGCCCCAATATGAGGAATGTCCTGGATTTGCATTGTGCATTTGAAATTGGCTTTATCTGAGCAGATAGTGACAGTGAGTTGTATAATGTAATCTATAAGCAAATGTCTGGTTTTACTGTATAAATAACGTCGGCAGAACCTTGCCGATGTTTACTTTAGTATCTTGTTTGTTTTAAAGATAATAGGTTTTATGTAAGTACAGCATGAAGCACACAATATAAATTCAAAGTTAGTCAAACAATACAACTGAAGCACCTAGGTCACGGATGCATTGTCTTGTTTCAAGTTGCACTGGGGATTTCTAACATATCCGTGTTGAGGAAAGCGAAGAAACACTATATTGATTTATTTCTGGCCTGTAAATGGGAAGGCGCTTTCACAGTATATATATCTTAAAACTAATTTGTTTTTACAGTTAATGTACACAGTGTATACTACAGTATAATCCTTACTAATTTTGTTTTAGAAATACCAAAACAACACCGTACATAAAAGGTAAAGTAAAATATTATTTTTTGTATGTACTACTTGTTGCAATTATTTATCATTACTTGTCTATTATTATTGTTTGTTTATTATTATTATGTGTCTATTATAATTATTATCACTATAATTATCATTGTCATTATCAAGCCACTATTACTATCATTACGGATATAGTTATTATTATCACTGTTACACTGTCAAAACCATTATCATTACAAATATCATGATCACTGTCATTATCATTATGACTATCACTATTATCATTATTGCTCTAAATATCGTGATGACTACAATTATGGCTATTGCTAAGAATATCACTATGTCTATCACTATCATTATTTTCATAATTATTATCATCTATCTTTATCACTATTACTATTATTGACACTATAATTACCATTATATTAATTACCATTATATATAATATTATCACAGTCGCACGGTCAAAATAATTATCATCATCTTTACAAATATCATTATCCCTATAATTTTCATTATGACTATCACTATTACTATCATTATTAGTATCAATATCAGTATCATTATCAATATTACTATGATTACCTTTTTGTAATTATCACTATCGTAATTACTATCATGATCACTATCAATATCACTATTTTTTTACTATCACTGTCACTACATTTCAATATCTCTAATTCTCAAAATGTCTAACACCACCTTTATCACTATCAATACCTTTATCATTATCTCTAACACTAACTTTATCACTATCAATACCTTTATCACTATCACTACTTTTATCACTATTAATACTTTTATCACTATCACTACCATTACCTTCATCATTACCATTACTTTTATCACTATCATTACCTTTATCACTATCATTACTTTTGTCCCTATCACTACCATTACCTTCATCATTACCAATACTTTTATCACTATCATTACCTTTATCACTACCATTACTTTTATCACTATCATTACGTTTGTTACTATCACTAACATTACTTTTATCACTACCATTACTTTTATCACTATCATTACCTTAATCACTATCACTACTGTTACTTTATCACTATCACTACCTTCATCATTACCATTACTTTTATCACTATCATTACCTGTATCACTATCATTACTTTTATCACTATCATTACTTTTGTCACTGTCACTACCATTACCTTCATCATTACCATTACTTTTATCACTATCATTACCTTTATCACTACCATTACTTTTATCACTATCATTACGTTTGTTACCATCACTAACATTACTTTTATCACTACCATTACCTTTATCACTATCATTACCTTTATCGCTACCATTACTTTTATCACTATCAATACGTTTGTTACTATCACTCATTACTTTTATCACTATCATTACTTTTGTCACTATCACTACCATTACCTTCATCACTACCATTACCTTTATCACTATCATTACCTTAATCACTATCACTACTGTTACCTTTATTACTATCACTACTATTACATTTATCACTACTATTAGTTTGATCACTATCACCCTTTATCACTATCATTAGTTTTATCACTATTAACCTTTATCACTATCATTACCTTCATCACTACCATTACTTTCATCACATCCTATCACTATCATCATCTCTATTTTTATTCCTGTTACTATTCTTTAGTATTATCAACATTTGTTTCGGAATACTAATTAGTTATGTATGTTCTTCCACGCTCTTTTGTAATTTGCTTAAGAGAATTTTCGAATGTTTATTTGGATTAATAATATAACATTGTTTTTATTATTTGTGAGAAGATGTTTTACATTTTTTTTTTTTTTTTTATTCAATGTTACTTTTATAAGCCAGGGTTAGGCCATGTTGGCTATGTGAGGTTTAACTTACCGATGGCTAGGTTAGGTTAGTTAAGTTGGCCAGTGAGTGCTCGCGAGAAGTGCAAACTTTTCTAATCAGATGGAAAATATTTTCAAGATCTTTCAGTATCAGTAAATATTTAAGATAGGTTAAAGAAAATTACTTGCCAATATTTGTTTACAGACTGAACTTAATAATCTATCAGCTTTCTCCGCTGTTGTGGGCAGTAATTATTGATGTTCTTTTCAGATGGACTTCAAGAATGGGACGGAATTTTCTAGCGGGTACATTACATTCGGTTGGATAGAATACACTGTGTTTTCTTCAATGCTGGGTTTGTCTGCCCTTATAGGTCTGTACTTCGGCTGCTACAAGGGCCAGAACACAGTGTCTGAATATATTTTAGGAGAAAAGAAAATGGGGGTGTTTCCGGTAACCATGTCTCTTGTTGCAAGGTAAATGGAAAGTCTTAGACAATTTTTTCTTTTGTGGTGCAAAATCAGCAGGTGGATCTCAGCTTACTTTGAAGGAAGTAAAAGTTAAATCTTAGCCCAAACAGTAGAAATGAAAGTTAGATTCACTGGCTAGCAGATAGGCTAACACGTACGAACATTTTGTTTAAAAAACATCGATATTGTCCAATATCAAGAGCACAGTGGTACAATATAATACAATTAATATTGTCAAAAATCCCAAGTTGCCTAAGGTTAAATCCTTATGTACATTTCGATGATTATGTCATCATCGTCAGAGGGGTCCTATTACAAAATTACAATCTATAATACAATAAATTACAAACTAGACTGACAATTTCTAGTAGAGCAATATATTTTGTAATTTATTGTATTCTAGATTGTAATTTTGTAAAAGGACCCTCTGATGATGATGACAGAACCATCGAAATGTACATAAGGGTTTAACGTAAGTAACTTGTAATATTAGTTATTTTTGTGGTATTGGAGGTTTTTGCCAATATTTTATTGCAAGTTATTTTCCAACTTTGCTTTGGTCTGCCGCCTTCACAATCTACTAGTTTCAAGACCTTTAACTTGACAATAGTAACCTAAGTAAAAGGAATCTTATTTATAAAATTGCAAACATTCCCTGAATCATACGTCAGAACAATATGGACGATGCCTGAAGGGCGCTACTACAAAAATCCGATAGATCGCGTAAATATTGTTCCCTTAGACCTTTCTTCGTCATTGTAGAGTAAATCGGTCTACATCGGGTAAATAGTTTCTACACACAAATACTTCGTAACACTAAACATTTTTAAACACTTGAACATTCCTAAGAAAATACGCCCTTTACGCTATTATTGTGTTTTTATATTTCACAATTCATTTCATAGAAATAAATAATAAATTATTGTTTTGTTGAACATTTTTGAAACAAAATTGAAATTTCTCATATATTTATATCCCTCACGTAACGTTATTCAGATACTGTTAGAATTCTAATTTCTCAGACAAGTTTTACTCCCGCTGTGCGAAATAACCTCAAATATCAGATGTACCTTGGGGCATGACGCAGAGTAAATGAAATAATAATGTTTAACACAAAATTAAACTTTACTACACACATTTTAAATAATAGAGTGCAATTATATTTCATAAACCATCAGAATGTGCACAAACTCTTTGTAGTTTCTCAAAGTATAGTTTCCTATATGTGCTAATTGACATTTTATTAATTAATTTCTATTATTTCAATATTTCACTAATAAAAACAAGACAGTAACATACTACTTAAAATTTACTCACTCATTTCAAATTACATTTTTTCAAAATATGAAATTAGTGCTTATTGTAGACAAATAAATTTCTTATATGTTTAAATTATGTATATTTTGGGATATTATTATTATTATTATTTGTTTTTATGAGTCTATGGTTCTATGGTTTTAACAAAAACAACTTATTTTAATGTGCTTCTATTTTTCTATATCTATATAAAGAGCTTTTTCTTTCTTGTTCCTCCTCTCTTCTCTCTCTCTCAAACCCTCCCTCTTCCTCTCTCTCTCTCTCTCTCTCTCTCTCTCTCTATATATATATATATATATATATATATATATATATATATATATATATATATATATATATGATGAAATGTTACTATCTGGAGTACATCCGTTCATTCTGCCGTCCATAAATTCGCAGTTCCGACGTTTCGCTAGAATCTCATCCAGCATTGACGAGGTGAACCCAACAACAGTAGAAGAGCGAGTGACTGTTGTTGGGTTCACCTCGTCAATGCTGGATGAGATTCTAGCGAAACGTCGGAACTGCGAATTTATGGACTGCAGAATGAACGGATGTACTCCAGATAGTAACATTTCATCATATTTTTCCATCCGTGAAGGAATACGTATCAGCATATATATATATATATATATATATATATATATATATATATATATATATATATATGTATGTATATATACCTATCTATAAATCTCTCAGTCTCTATCCGTTCATCTATCTCCATCTATTTATTCGTACATCTACCTCTATCTCTCTATGTATGAGTACATATATCTTTTAATTTATCTATACATTCATCTGTCTATCCATCATCAATCTTTCTATCTGTATCTGTATGTGTGTGCATGTGGGTGTATATATATATATATATATATATATATATATATACATACATATATATGTATGTATGTATATATATATATATATGTATGTATATATGTATATGTATGTATATATATATATATATATATATATATATTAAATATGGTGATATATTTTCTTGTAATATAGTTAATAAAATAAAATATTTCACAAAAAAAATACTACAAATATTCATTAAAAGTATTCTTGTTTTTGAAATATTTTATTTGATTAATTATATATATATATATATATTAAATAAAGAACATAAGTCAAAATACAAATACAAGAATTATAATTGAATTTATATATATATATAATCGAATTGATTAATATTCCTCCGTGAAGGAATACATATCAGCATTATATATATATATATATATATATATATATATATATATATATATATATATATATATAGAGAGAGAGAGAGAGAGAGAGAGAGAGAGAGAGAGAATGAGTTGTTGAGAATGATTTAGCAATACCTATAGTGCCCCTATATCCTACTGTTTATCTATGTATCTATGTATAAATCTATCTAAGTTATATGTCTCTTTCTGTCTATCTTTATTTATCCATCTATCTACTTATTATTATTGCAACATTTATGATCGCACCTATGTTGTGGGGACCCATCAACTGATAAATGTCCTTTATCCCAGTGACTGCTGACAAGCATTTAAATTAAAATTATTGAACTAAGGATAGTATATTGATAAGTGTTTCCTAAATAATAACCCAGTAATCTTCCCCTGTATACTTAGTCATATTTCAGGCATCACCCTGCTAGGAGTGCCTTCCGAGGTATACACTTATGGCACCCAGTACGCGGCGTCCGTGTACTCTGTCGCTGTCTGCGGGATCCTCAGCTTGGTTTCTGTCATACCTGTGTTCTACAAACTCCAGTTGCAGTCCCCGTATGAGGTAAACGTAAAACTTTATCACTTAAATATGTACAAAAAGTTATTTTAATATAAAATAGATCAACTATAAAATTAACTAGTTTGTACTTTTAAAACGCCCGTCAGTACGGCTAATGTCGTCTACGTGGTAGAAGTAAGTATTTTGCATATAGATAGGGTTAAGGCAGTAACAGGAATGTAAGGGGAATGTCACGAGTGTAGGGACAAGTACTTGACGCAAACCTAGTCCCTATAGCGACCATAAAGGTTATCTACTCTGTTACAGGCTTTAAAATTACAACCCTTTGTAAAACTTTATTTATTTGTAACTACTAACCTAACCTACCCATTTTATTGCAATTTCTAGATTCTTCCAAGCACAGATTGGATAATTCGAACTTGTTTAATTCGAAATTGTCCATAACTTGGGGTTTCGCGTTAGCCCTTGAACTTTATATACTATCAATGTAAAACATTATGGATAATTCGAAGCTCAACTTCTTCTTTTTACTTTTAAGATAATCCCCCAGTATTATTGTCCATGACAAATAGGAAAAGATACAAGGGGAATTGCCGGAAGGATATTTCCCTTTGGTAGAGGACATAAGAGGGGTTGGTACGTGTCGCAGTAGTTCTCTCTAGAGAGCCCATGAAAAGCTGTAAAGTAGAGTTTCAATAGTTCCAAGTAAATGGAACTGAGAACTCTCGGATTACTCGGAAATACTTTCCTGTGCAGTAGAAAGAATAGGAATGTTAATAATCCCTAATGCAATACTATAATTAAGAATGCAAAAAATAATTTTATAGAACTTTATAAGAACATTTCTTGCAAGTCAGCTTCATTTCCATTGCATACCATATTGATATGATCACTTCTTGAAACCCCGACTTTTTTGCATATCGTATTGATATGATCATTTCTTAGAAGCCCGACTCATATTTCCTTTGCATACCGTTTTGATATGAACATATCTTGGAAGCCCGACTCACATTTCCTTTGCATAACGTATTGCTATGAACATATCTTGGAAGCCCGACTCACATTTCCTTTGCATAACGTATTGCTATGAACATATCTTGAAAGCCCGACTCACATTTCCTTTGCATAGCGTATTGCTATGAACATATCTTGGAAGCCCACCTCATTTCTTTTGCATACCATATGGATATGAACATTTCTTGGAAGCCCTACTCATGTTTCCTTTGCATACGTATTGTTACGAACATTTCTTGAAATCCTATCGCATTTCTTTTGCATGTCGTATTGATAAGAACATTTCTTGGAAGCCCGACTCATTTCTTTTGCACACCGTATTGATATGAACATTTCTTGAAATCCTATCGCATTTCTTTTGCATGTCGTATTGACAAGATCATTTCTTCGAAGCCCGACTCATTTCCTTGATATATCGTACTGATATTACATTTCTTGAAAGCCCGACTCATTTCCTTTGCATATCGTATTGATATGATAATTTCTTGGAAGCCCGACTCACATTTCCTTTGCATAACGTATTGCTATGAACATATCTTGGAAGCCCGACTCACATTTCCTTTGCATAGCGTATTGCTATGAACATATCTTGGAAGCCCACCTCATTTCTTTTGCATACCATATGGATATGAACATTTCTTGGAAGCCCTACTCATGTTTCCTTTGCATACGTATTGTTACGAACATTTCTTGAAATCCTATCGCATTTCTTTTGCATGTCGTATTGATAAGAACATTTCTTGGAAGCCCACCTCATTTCTTTTGCATACCATATGGATATGAACATTTCTTGGAAGCCCTACTCATGTTTCCTTTGCATACGTATTGTTACGAACATTTCTTGAAATCCTATCGCATTTCTTTTGCATGTCGTATTGATAAGAACATTTCTTGGAAGCCCGACTCATTTCTTTTGCACACCGTATTGATATGAACATTTCTTGAAATCCTATCGCATTTCTTTTGCATGTCGTATTGACAAGATCATTTCTTCGAAGCCCGACTCATTTCCTTGATATATCGTACTGATATTACATTTCTTGAAAGCCCGACTCATTTCCTTTGCATATCGTATTGATATGATAATTTCTTGGAAGCCCGACTCACATTTCCTTTGCATAACGTATTGCTATGAACATATCTTGGAAGCCCGACTCACATTTCCTTTGCATAGCGTATTGCTATGAACATATCTTGGAAGCCCACCTCATTTCTTTTGCATACCATATGGATATGAACATTTCTTGGAAGCCCTACTCATGTTTCCTTTGCATACGTATTGTTACGAACATTTCTTGAAATCCTATCGCATTTCTTTTGCATGTCGTATTGATAAGAACATTTCTTGGAAGCCCACCTCATTTCTTTTGCATACCATATGGATATGAACATTTCTTGGAAGCCCTACTCATGTTTCCTTTGCATACGTATTGTTACGAACATTTCTTGAAATCCTATCGCATTTCTTTTGCATGTCGTATTGATAAGAACATTTCTTGGAAGCCCGACTCATTTCTTTTGCACACCGTATTGATATGAACATTTCTTGAAATCCTATCGCATTTCTTTTGCATGTCGTATTGACAAGATCATTTCTTCGAAGCCCGACTCATTTCCTTGATATATCGTACTGATATTACATTTCTTGGAAGCCCGACTCATTTCCTTTGCATGTCGTATTGATATTACATTTCTTGAAAGCCCGACTCATTTCCTTTGCATATCGTATTGATATGATAATTTCTTGGAAGCCCGACTCAAATTTCCTTTGCATATCGTATTAATACGAAACATTTATTGGACGCTCCATTCATCTTTTTCTTTCACAATTATATAAAAAACTTAAATAGAAAAAGGCTCGAATTTAAAAGAAGCTCAAAATTTCGAAGCTCTACTGGTATTGAAGGTGTTGCTGAAGGTGTGAAGAACAGTATTAAAATTCAAAATACTTGAAGGAAATAAAATAAGTATATTTTTTGTTTGTTTCAGTACTTCGAGTTGAGGTTTAGCTACGCCTGCAGAGTTCTGGCGTCCTTCATATTCGTTCTTCAATTGGTAAAGTATTAAAAACATAAGTTCTATAGAAAAAAATAGGAGATAATTAAGGTCTTGTTATTCTACTTTCTTGTTAATCTGAAAATTATTAATTAATCTGAAAATTATTATCTACAAACGTGTATCGTTTTACTGTATTTACCTTACATTTAAAATATATATATATATATATATATATATTCCCTTATTATTATTGATAAAACGTTTATTCAAGAATCTTTCTGTGAGAAAACTACATTGTTTTCCCATCTTGTACTTGAGCTAATAATTATTAAAATTCTACAACTTTAATAATAAGGGTGTTTGAAAAATGTTGGGGGAAACTTTGGACATGATCAAACACAAGCAACTGAAGAAAACATTGTCCCGTGAATAAAGGTCAGAAAAACACCTCATTTGTTTTCGTCTGGCCGCCATTTCTTGAGGATTGACAAACTGATTTTATCAAAACGATACATATCAAACCAGTTGTCATTTTCATTACGTAAAAACACCAGATTACCTGCGACATTCTCAAAATGGAGACCATCATAGCTTTTTAGCCTTTGATATCACTATAACTATTAGTTTTATCAAAATTTATATTTTAGAAACTTGTATTTCTCGAAGGCTTCTCGTCAACTTTGCCTAGATCATCCTCTCTTTCTTTTCCCATAAAGACTCTATTTTATTACCAACTTCTGTATTCTTCTTTCCAATAAGGTTTTTTTATTTAATTTAATTGTAAGCTTTGGCATTACTTAGTTTAATATAAAACATTCACAGAAAGTTATAGACAACAAAAACAATAAATAAATAAAATTTTTTGACTTACACTTTTTAAAAAATGTTTTAACTTGCCTATAGTGGCACTTACTTTGCTTGTTGAGGACGGCCGTTTCGGGAGATGTGTCCCTTTGTCAACTCAGACCGTAACTGATCTCAAGGTTTACGTAGGTTAGGGTGGGGGTGGGATATTTTGGTGGTGTGGGTGTATTTTGTGTGTATTAGGAGTTATGATGTCAAAAAGTGTGTGTGAGTTGTAATGTTGTGTATTGAGTATGTGTGCAGGGTGTAGTTTGAAGTGCCTATATATATCGTATTGTTCGGTTGTATAGCGTTGGTTATTTCTGTGTTGTTTATGAAGAATTTGTAGGTTAGATGTTATGTCTGTGTAGTCATGTGTTGTGGAGTTGAGATGATCGGCGAAGTTTGATTGGTAGTTATTGTTTTTTAGTGCTTCTATATGTTCTTGGTAACGTGTGTAGAATGACCTCCCTGTCTGGCCTATGTAAAAACTGGGGCATGAACTGCAAGTTAGTTTGTAAACTCCAGTGGTGTTGTAAATGTCGTTCATTTTGTTGTTGGGTTTAAATTGTTTGTTGAGAGTGTTGTGTGTGGAGTAAGCTATTTTGTAGTTGTATTTCCGTAATGTGTTGGTTAGATTGTGGGTTTTGGATGATCTGTAAGGTATTGATAAGTATTTTATGGGATTGTCATGTTGTGTGTTTGTATTTGGGTTGTTATGTTTATTTTTTAGGCGGTTGTATAATTTGTCTATCATTGTTGGGTTGTATCCGTTTGTTTGTGCTATATATTTTATGGTGTTTTGGTGTTTAACTCCTGGTAGTGTTCATCTTTGTCTAGTGGTGTTTTAAGGAGGCGGTATATCATGGTATTGTAAGCAGCTAGTTTGTGTTGGTGTGGGTGGTTTGAGGAACTGTGTATGGTCGTATTGGTGCTGGTGGGTTTTCGGTATATGTTGAATTTATGTGTTTGTTTGTCTGTTCGTTTAATTGTGAGGTCTAAGAGTTAAGGGGAAAAAATGTAAGTGATTACTAGTAGCTCACGCGAAGATGGAATCAACCAATGTTAAAATGTTTTGTTTAAATATACTGAAGAAACATAATTTCAAATAAAAATAATTAATTACGTTTTTCTTCCTGAGGGTAAATTGTTCAGTGCACACGCAACACCCCCCCCCCCAACCCTACCTTTGCTCTTCTCTATTTGCTTTGAATACACGATCCATTATCCGTACGCCATTTATCACGTGATATATTTCTGTGCTCCAACATGTTCCACCATTCATTATGCTTGTAGTGCTTATGAGCATTAGGAGGGCTGAATTTTTGCTTTTTATTGACCTTTCGCGAACAACCGATTACGCTGGTCTTACAGCAAGCATTATTTTATTTATTTTTTTTACTTGATATTACAGATTATCTTTTCTGAGATGTTTTTCTATAAAGTAAAGACGATTAAATATTGTTTATTTTTAAATTAGAGATAAGGGTTTTTTATTACAAAATGTACAATTTGTTTGTTAACCTACCAGTTTAAAAAAACTATAGAAAGCACAGTAACATAATTAAAATCAATAAAACTATAAATAAAACTGGGTTTATAGTTGTTTATAAACTTACAAACGTTTGTAATAAGTTATAAGTTGAAAAACATTACTTTTCATCACAGAGTTTCACTACAAAACTTATTGTCGCTATCTTCATAGGTTCGTCATTGTTGCAGCAAATAATTTGTTTTCCCAACTTTGCTTCTTGCATAAAATAATCTTTTCGCGGAAGAATGTTTGTTTATCGTACACCCAAGATGTTCCTTTCTTTTCGATTGGCAGCTTCCAATCCTCTAACAAATATAAGTCAAGAGGGAGAGGGTTGATTTTAGCTTGATTCTAAAGGAAGTGAGTTAGTTTTAGCTTGATTATAGAAGAAGCGAGTAAATTTCAGCTTGGTTCTAGAAGAAGTGAGCTATTTTAGCATCATTCTAAAAGATATGGGTTAGTTTAAGCTTACTTTTAGAAGGAGTTGGTTAATTTTAGCTTGATTCTAGAAGAAGTGGGCTATTTTAGCATCATTCTAAAAGATATGGGTTAGTTTAAGCTTACTTTTAGAAGGAGTTGGTTAATTTTAGCTTGATTCTAGAAAAAGCGAGTAAATTTGTGTATCAATAGTTGTTAATAGAATGAAGCGACATTTTTGTTGTATATGAAACTAACATCTAGTCAATCTAAAAACCATTCACCCACCTTCCCATTACTTTTGCTTTATTACAAAAAATGATAATTTATAGTAGAGCTTTTAAATTTACTAAAAATAAAAACAGTTGCTACCATAACAAATTTCTACTCAAACGTTTACTCAAAAACCTCAACAAATATTTTTATTTTATTCTGATGTACATTTCAGTTACAAGTAGCCATCCTCAGAGGAATAACTAACTCGACCTATGAGTTTCATTTGTTGTGTCTTCTAAGCTGATTACTTGGTAACGGAATGTACATCAGGTTAAAATAAAAATATTTGGATTGGTATTTAACCACAGTTTGTTCTAAATAAATAGTAAGTTCCTGCCTTGTTTTAACCAGTAACGTCAACTACCTTTCTTATAAACAACCAGTTATTGGTTCCCTGGTAAACCAATGCTCACATGTAACATTCTTATTTCTTTTGTAAATATTCTGTGTCAGGCTTTTTACTGTTTGAAATTCACGATCCTCTGCTTTCAAACAGAAAACTACAAAACTTCTACAGGAAATAGTCTGTGCATCACATATGCCAAACAGATTGGATCATATCTTGTCCACTTGTTAGGCACAAAAATGTATCACATAAGCCTGTCTTGCTACCGACCTCTCAACAACCTTCAAGAAAGAAGTCGAGTTTATCACCCAACAATTCCTGGTTATTTCAAAATCTTGTTGTTCATGTCGAGCTGGTTGTTAATCACTTTTTACACTTTGAAATTACTTGCGACCAGACATTCTATTAATATAATTAGTTAACAGGGCAGCCATCAGACACAGCATTAATAAGACCAACACATACAATTACCCTGGAATATACAAGTTACAATGCAACAACTGCAATAAGTTCTATATTGAACAATCAGGCAGATCTTTTACCGAAAGATATAAAGAACACAAAAGGGCACTGCACACTACCATTGAATCCACCTTCGCAAATCACCTCATGGACAATAACACTCATGCAATAGTATGGAAAATAACAAACATGAGCGTCCTCCACACACGCAATAAAGGCCATAAATTAAACACACTAGAACAACATGAAATATACAGACATAGCAACACTCATAAAAATGGCATCCTAAATGAATAAACACGACACAGACCGCACATACTCTTCAATCACATCACTTTTAACTTTCAAAAAATTAATACCGAAAAGCACAACTGCAGCAATCCTAGCGGCAAAAATATGAGCTAAAATACTTGTAAATATTTTTCAAACTTGCCTATAGTAGCACTTACTTATATTTGTTGAGGACGGCCGTTTTGGGGATGTGTCCTACTGTTGGGACACATTTACAAGTGTTTTAGTGAAACTAGTGGCTCACGTGAAGATGGAATCAACAATTATAAAAATATAAGGATAAAGAAGTCGTACGACGAAAACGTTTCCCCCAAGTGTAGGTTAACAATTTAACCACTTATAATTAATATAATCTCAGGTTACAAGTAATTTCAAAGTGCAATAAGTAATTCCTGATTAGATTGGCTTTGCTTAATTGAGATTCACTGCTTTCGTCACCACACATAACGCATTACTATGATGTATAGATACCGGAGTGTACTCTGCCCATCCTAAATATCAACTGCAATAAAATGTAAATATTGTAATTATAAACCACTTATCAGCTGTTTGAAGGTCTAAAAAATAATATATTTTGCAAAGAAAACAAAGCACGCAGAAGTATAATTGTATATTCATTACTAAAAACATTTTCTTTTTCAGATTGTTCTCACTCCATTGGTAATCTACGTCCCAGCTCTTGCTTTCAACCAAGGTATATAAAAGGAATTTTTATTTTTTTTATATTTAAAAGACTGAAAACTGGAAATTTTATTTTTCTGACTTGAAAGCTATGAAACCAATGTTTATAAAATACTGCCTGTCTATTAAAATTCTTTATTCTTTAATATAGAGCTTCTAAACCAATGTTTATAAAATACTGCCTGTCTATTAAAATTCTTTATTCTTTAATATAGAGCTTCTAAACCAATGTTTATAAAATACTGCCTGTCTATTAAAATTCTTTATTCTTTAATATAGAGCTTCTAAACCAATGTTTATAAAATACTGCCTGTCTATTAAAATTCTTTATTCTTTAATATAGAGCTTCTAAACCAATGTTTATAAAATACTGCCTGTCTATTAAAATTCTTTATTCTTTAATATAGAGCTTCTAAACCAATGTTTATAAAATACTGCCTGTCTATTAAAATTCTTTATTCTTTAATATAGAGCTTCTAAACCAATGTTTATAAAATACTGCCTGTCTATTAAAATTCTTTATTCTTTAATATAGAGCTTCTAAACCAATGTTTATAAAATACTGCCTGTCTATTAAAATTCTTTATTCTTTAATATAGAGCTTCTAAACCAATGTTTATAAAATACTGCCTGTCTATTAAAATTCTTTATTCTTTAATATAGAGCTTCTAAACCAATGTTTATAAAATACTGCCTGTCTATTAAAATTCTTTATTCTTTAATATAGAGCTTCTAAACCAATGTTTATAAAATACTGCCTGTCTATTAAAATTCTTTATTCTTTAATATAGAGCTTCTAAACCAATGTTTATAAAATACTGCCTGTCTATTAAAATTCTTTATTCTTTAATATAGAGCTTCTAAACCAATGTTTATAAAATACTGCCTGTCTATTAAAATTCTTTATTCTTTAATATAGAGCTTCTAAACCAATGTTAAATAATTATTTGAAAAAGCAAACCATTTTATAGCTTCTAAAAATTTTGAGATGGGCTTAAACATTTTTCACAGTATTAATATTATATATACAGTATTAGCATAAGATGAAAATCTTTCTAACTATTTTAAAAACAAAGTTACAAGTTTTCACTCCTGCAGAGAAATACAGTAACAGTGGTGTCGTAAAGCTATTAAAATGTATAAAATGGTTTAAACAAACTAACATTTAATAAATATTGAAAACAATTTCTCGGTTATTTACAATCCACTATTTGCATCAAAATTAAATGTTGTTACTATACTTGCAGGTTATCAAAAATGAAAAAGAAATTGTCATCGTAGTTTATCTCTAATCAATTGTATTATAGAAATTTTAATAGGTTCTGTATCTAAGAATGTTACGACTCAAGTAATACTTTATTTAGGTAAAGTGTTTCGACATTCGTGATACCATTGTAATACTCATTGTGCAGAACTTGAATATTGATAATAACAATAAATGAAATATAAAATTCAAACATATATCTAAAACTACCTAAAATATCACATTTTAAAATTATATCAAATTTTTAACTTTCACTAAAATGGATGAAACTAAATAATCTATCATATTCATGTCCCTCTCTCTTAGGGAGCATATATTTTTACATAACTTCCTAGTCAAAAATTCTTTTGCTTCTAACCTAAAATTAACCATTTCACTGCTACTTTCCCAAATACTTGAGGTTATATTCTTTACATAAATACCCAAAAAATGTTAGGTTGAGGGGAAATTTTAAAAAAAAGTACACAGGAATTATTTACAGTAAATAAAGATCTAAAGGGATGTATTTGATAGAAGACAATATAAATTCACAGCTTTGGAGGTAGGAAAACATGATGCTTTCTGTCTTGCTAAAGCACTACAATTTGCAGTTTTTGTGTTGTACATCTTGAGGTTTTTATAGAAATTACACTTGTTTGTATTATCTTGGCAAAAAAACCACTACTTACTGATTTATTCAGCAGACGCGTTTCACACTAGGTCAGCGCATTTTTTAATGCTGTGAATCACTGACAAGACTGTTGCTCAGGTGTGTTGTGTTGGTGTGAGTCTATCATGTATTTTTGTTCTGAGGTCTATTATTGTTCATAGAGTTAATTATGTTCATAGGGTTAATTATGTGCTCAAATATAGTGTATGATTGGGATTGTGCTTTGTCATTTAGAATGTGTTGTGGATAGTATTTATGGTGTTTATATATCTCATAGTTTTCTACTGTGGTAAGTTTTTTTTTTGTTTTTATTGATGTAACGTAGGATTTTTAGATTGGTATCTATGTCAGTCTGTGACTGTAGAGTGTTTGGTATGTGTATGGCAAAATTATGTGGATTGTGTCTTTCTTCAAAGTGCCTGTTAAATACAAAGTAGCATTCACAACATCCAACACAATTAAAAAACACCTACACAGTTCAAAAACACACCAAGATAAACACGACAGGACAAGCGTATACAAGATTACGTGCAACTGTTCCACCTTGTACATAGGACAAACAGGGAGAACATTTACCACAAGATACAAAGAACACATAAAACAAATAAGTAGTTTTGTTTGCCAAGATAATGCAAACAAGTGTAATTTCTACAATTTATTAAATGTATTTAGAAAAGGTAAAATAACCTGTAGTTGAATGTTCAAGCACATTACTGAAAATTAGAGAATGTGAAATGAATAATTTATTTCTGGAATAAACAACACAATTTTTGCTTAGTTAAATTAATTCATATAATTAATTTCACTTTTGGTATCAACTTGGCAAAAAAACAAACTTACTGATTTTTTAGCAGACACGTTTCACACTAGGTCATTGCAATATTCAATGCTGTGAGTCATGCAAAATGTCCTCTCAGCATTGAATAATCCACTGACCTAGTGTGAAACGGGTCTGCTTTAAATATCAGTAAGTGTGGTTTTTTTGCCAAGTTAACATCAAAAGTGTAATTATAGTAAAACCTCAAGATGTACAACTCAAAAACTGTAAGTTTTCATATAATTAAATTCAGAAATTTACAAAAATTGTACACTAAAAAATTATTTAAGCAAATTTAATTTATATCTTGTAACAGGAAATCATTTTATAGATAAAATACCAGTATACATACCAGTAATTAAGTTTTGAAGTTGCTTCTAATAATCATCTTGAATTCACTGAATACATCATAAATAATTATTGAGTATCTGAGTGGAAACTAATAGCTTACTTGCAAATACGTTACTAGTTTTTTCTAAGTTACTCAATAATTATTTATTAATTAGGTTTTATTAAACTCCTATAAAGAAAAATTAATTACACATTATGTGAAAGCATTCTGTAATTAATTTGTTCTAATATACAGTGTGACACTGATGAAATTGAATAGAGTGATCAGAGATGATATTTCTCTGTAAGTTTATAATAAATTTACTTAAATTATAAGTTCAGGAAATCGTTAATTATTTTAATGAAAATAATAAATTTTTGTGATTGGTACGAATAATAAATTCCATGAATAATACTAAACACAAACATTTATAGTTTTCTTTATAAGTTTTTAATATTTGTTGATTCCATCTTCACGTGAGCTACTAGTCTTCACTAAAACACTTGTAAATATTTTACAACTTGCCTATAGTACCACTTACTTATATTTGTTGAGGAAAGCCGTTTCGGGAGATGCGTCCCATTGTCATGATCTGAGTTATCAACAGAACACATTTCACGAAATGGCCGTCCTCAACAAATACAAGTAAAATTATTTAAATTATGTAAAATTTAATTAAAACAAAGGGAAGTTGTAAAATATTTACAAGTGGCTTAGGGAAGTTTTTAATATTTGAATAAAACTGTTTTATAAAGCATAATATATTTTGTTTTCAATTTCATATTACATTATGTATTTAAAACAAACATTTTCAACAATGTGATACAAAAATTTGAAGGTTACTTTTGTTTTTTTTTGCAGTTACAGGATTCTCAGTTCTAGTAATAGCGCCTATTGTCAGCATCATCTGTATTTTATACACATCCTTTGTAAGTAAACCCTTTAATTATGAACACAATTATTTTAAAATTTATTTAAAGCTTAGGATATAAATATATATCTTTTTTTTTTAAAAGAAACACATATACATATGCTGATATGTTACACATGCCTATAGTTGCACTTACGTTTATGATTCTTGAGGACAGGCGTTTCAGGAGATATGTCCCATTGTCAACTCAGACCATAACTTGAGTTATGACCTCAACAATCATAAAAGTAAGTGCTACCATAGGCAAGTGTAGCATACCTACATTTCACAAGTGTTTTTAGTTAACAACTTGTACCTCATGTGAAGATGGAATCAATTAATACATGTTTATTTTTTCTGTTTCTGAGGGAGGACTGAAAGCAGTAATATGGACAGACACACTGCAAAGTGCTTTTACCTCAACATCACTCTTGGTTGTTATATATATTGGCTACAGGGATTTAGGCGGCATCTCTGAAATATTAAGAATTAACGACGAAGGTCACAGGCTGGAGTGGTTTAAGTAAGTAATTTTAAATTAGATAAGTTACTACTCTTTGTTGAGTAATTTAAACTCACTTTTCAAGAAATCTAAATAATTAATTAATATTGCTTGTAATCATCTTTAATTTACAAAATTATAAGTAATAATTGCATAGTTGAATGAATGTTTATGAACTTACTTGCTGACTCGTTTTGAAACAATCAAACTATGAATGAAATTTGTATCAGCAAGTAAGTTCAAAAGTATTCACTCAGTTACACAATTTTTACTTATAACTTCATTAATATTAAGGTATTTGATAATATTTGCTCCTTCGACATGTATTAATAGGTAACACTTACCTTTAGTAGCACTTATTTTGGGGTTTAATGAGGATGATCATTTTAGTAGATGTGTTGCATTGTCCTTACTACTTGGTTGTTTCAAGTTTAGGTGATGGCTGGGTTAGGCAAAATTAGGTGCAATTTTGGAGTTATAATGTCAAAACGTGTGGTTGAACTTTAATCTAACAGAACGATGCGTATGTGTGTTGGATGTAACTTGAAATTTTGTACATATTTTGAACTGTTCGTTTGTGTGTTCAACTAACTTTGCTTAGATTCTGTATAACTTTAATATTTGATTTTATGTTTGTGTAGTTGTGGTTTGTGGTTATCAGGTATTCAGCAGAGTTTAACTGGTTGTTATGATTTCTGATTGTTTTTATGTGATTCTGGAAACATGTGTTCAATGTCCTTCCGGATTGGCCTATGTAGAAACCGAGCCATGACTGGGACACTTTTCCCGAAGCAGTCGTCCTCATTAAACAATAAAGGGCTACTATAGAGAAGTGGCACATAATATACATCCCCAAATGTTTAAATATTTGATTATGTATGTTATTCATAATTTAGTTGAAAGTATTTCAACAATGGATGTGCTTATAATAAGTATCTTATAACAATAACAACTTTCAAAAGAAGTTGTAAAAACAAAATGAACATAGTACAGGATATATACAAAGTTAACTTGTCAAACTTGCGCTGTAAGTGTTCAAGGAGGACATCCTGACCAGCACTATGTTTCAACTGTGCACTGTTATCCTCGGTATGACCCTAGACCTTAAATACTCACTTTCTAAGCCCTACTAGGGATCAAACCCAATAACTTTGGATTAACTCTAGATTCCTAAGTATACATTACTCTTACACCCTATGGCGTGTTTCCCTCCTTCATACCCATACCGAACTGGATTAGACATCTCTTCCACCCACAGTGCTTTCTTTGTTTAGTGTTAGTTGAGACAGTGAAAGATAAAGTTATGTTGTACTCTTTTGCCCCACTACACTTGTTTTTTGGTTAGTTACCACACTAATTTTAGATATTGTTAGTATTAAGAGGGTTTTTGTACACGTAATAATTACGTATAAGTAATTTTCTAGGTTATGTTCTAGAACATACATTTTATTTATAATTAGTAATATATATAGCAGGACCAACTATGTATCAGATGATACTCATGCAGATCCAGATTTCCGTCCTGAAGATGAGATTGATGCTCCTGATTTTGAATATATTAGGTCATCAATTGAAAAGAGACAGTTGAATAAAATAAAAATGGAAAAAGTAATAGAGGTAATGACAATTGTTTTAGTTCATCTAAATCATCCCAAGAATTTCTTTTCAATGATGATCATGATTCTCATCCACAACCTTCCAAGCCTCCTAAAACAGTTATAAAAAATACCTTATGAAAGAGATCTTCTTGGAAAAAATGGATATTGTTGGAAAATTAAACCTGTTCACCTGCAGAGTTAAATACAAAGGAAAAATATCATTCACATTAGATGTCGATCCAGATGTTGCCGAATGTTTTAAAATGTTTACAAATATAAGAGAGAGAAATAATTGATGAAATTCACAGAATTAGTGTACAATAAAATTTTAGTTGAGTAAATACTTATGTAAGATATAGCTTCTTTAGCTGGAATTCGAAAAAAAACACTTTTACAGACAACTGTAAGTTGATGTTCACCATTATTTGATATAATTATGTGTGTATGCCAAATTTACATATGGTTAATGAAACAATTAAAAAAATAATATTAGTAGGTAAGGGTTGGTGACCATGTGAAGGGTCATAAAAGATAGAAGGGTTATATGCCCTACCCATTGGACCCTTCAACCACCTATAACCATTTATTTAAACTTTATTTAATATTTGTTGATTCCATCTTCAACAAAATATCTAGATCTTTATTTAATGTATGTCAATATCTATTTAATGTGTTTGAGGTTAATAACAGATCACAGACCAATTCATGGTACTACAAATACACTCTACGTTCTGATTTTAATCACTCTACATTAGTCTACATTAATTTTAATCAAAATTTGACTTTTAAATGTTAATATTTATTAAGAATCAAGAAATATTTTACTTTAATTATGTTAAAAGTATTGTTTATGAATGTTATAAACTGAAAAAATTATGGTTTAATATTAGATTGATAAGCTTTTAGCTCTTGAAAGGGAATTTTCTGATAGAAAATTGAAATGTAGAGTGTATTTGTAGTAGCATGGTATGTAAACTGACCTATCCTTAAACACGCCTATAGTCATATAATTTCCAAATATCATCACACTTTCTAAAGTGAATTTCTTCTCATTCAAATAATTATTCACACGTATATAAATACGTCTCACTACTCTCAATTAGGGAATATTACCTATAACCATTTTCAGTTTTTAAAAAGTATTAAATGTATGCTAAACACTTTTAAATGTTTTAAACTTGCCTATAGTAGCGCTTACTTTGCTTGTTGAGGACGGCCGTTTCGGGAGATGTGTCCCTTTGTCAACTCAGACCGTAACTCAAGTTGACTCGAGTTGACAAAGGGACACATCTCCCGAAACGGCCGTCCTCAACAAGCAAAGTAATAAAACATTTAAAAGTGTTTAGTGATTACTAGTAGATCACGCGAAGATGGAATCAACAAATATTATATTTATG
This sequence comes from Prosapia bicincta, assembly GCA_036971475.1. Lineage (NCBI taxonomy): Eukaryota > Metazoa > Arthropoda > Insecta > Hemiptera > Cercopidae > Prosapia > Prosapia bicincta. The sequence goes on along the minus strand of JBAIZL010000007.1, from coordinate 1,588,707 downwards.
CTTTTGTTTATCATTAAACAAAATGTTGACAATTTAAACAAAATGTTTAATTAATCACTTTTACATTAGTTTACGATCTATCCGAACTTTAATTTTTTTTAAATTTGTAAAAACTTACTGAGACCAAATGTTTTTTAATGTAATTAATGGACTATTAATTAGTATAGTTTAAATTGGTTTGCAAGGATACCTTACTTTTGTTAAATTAAAACCATAACTTTATGTTTCTTGTTCAAACTTTATTGATATATACATTTAGAATTATAACAAAAGACTTAATATTACTAAACATTGCTTGTAACTTGGAGAAAAACTCAAGTAACTGAATGCTTTAGTAACAGTAGGTTTCAAAACAGTCATTTCATTGAAGAAGCAATGACCACAACTAATGGTTTTTACTCTAGGTTGCAAAATTTAAATAAACAAATGTGTTTCATACTAAATCTTGGAATGTGAAATAAAAGCAGACTTTGTTAATGAGCTGATTGTTTCGGAACAAGTCGACAGTAAGTTTCTCAAGTTGTCCATTAGTTACACAGTAGTTGTTAGTAATATATTACCACTAAACTCAAGATTATTACAAGAAATAATAATTGTTAGTTAAGTTTAAAATGGAACAGTGTTATTTTTTATTAATCACTTAAACAACAGTTTACGACTTTCCATTTTTTATTAATCACTTAAACAATAGTTTACGATTATCCGAACTTTAAATTTTGTAAATTTTTTAAAACTTACTGAGACAGAACGTTTTCGATCACTATGAGGCGATCTTCATCAGTGTCTTCTGCTTGGAGATGTCGGGTCAAGCGGGTTATTTTTTAGGCTCAAGGATGAGTTTGTAAAACAATTCCTTGAATCATTCTTAGCACAAATTATTATTTGAGTGGTTTCTAAATACCTCCACATTGCTAAGTATACTGTAGGAAACTATATATATCGAACAAACACTCTACTCTTACGAATGCAACCTCAAACTCTTGGGTGCTCAACAAAGGTGACTAACACCACCTGGATCGAGGGTTTGGATGCCACGACCCATGGTGCTAGTATGTAAGAACTCAACGACCATACTGTAAATTCTTGAATTTTGTAGTCCATTATGTTCGGTGAATGTTATTAATCACTTAAACAATAGTTTATGACTATCCGAATTTTAAATTTAGCAAATTCGTTAAACATACTGAGACAGAACGTTTTCGACGCTATGTGCCGATCTTCATCAGTGTCTTCTCTCTGAGATCGGCACATAGCGATCGAAAACGTTCTGTCTCAGTAAGTTTTAACAAATTTACTACATTTAAAGATCAGATAGTCATAAACATACTGTAAAGTTTAGACTGGTCACCAGGCAACCTCTAGGATGAGATGAGCCTCCAATTAGTACCTATGGTTTTGCTAGCACTTCTATAACTACCTGGAACCATCCAAATGCCCTGCTTTTGTATACCATCAAAATACCCCTCTGATTACTACAGTCCAGATACAGCAATCAGACCTTTATCTACCCATGGTTGACTTTACCAACTGTCCAGTCTCTCAGATTGGGAACTTAGAGTTAGGCAAGAAAGAATGCAACACAACTATGACAGACAGCAATCTCTTACATAAAGAACCACTAAAAGCATTGCATTGAGAACAGTAAGCAGTATATTATATAACGACCTTGGTACTGGCTAATCTTGGCACTTCACAAACTGACAAGCTTCTATAAACAGAAAGAAATAAACTTTTCAGAAGAACTACACATGAGAAAAGTACTGTTCTATCTTTCTATAGGCAATACACACTGAATTAAAATTCCCATTATAAGTAATTATTGTGTAACTGAGTGAAAACTTTTGAACTTACTTGCTGACATGTTTTAAAACAATATTTCATTGGTGACGCCAAACCACTACTCTAGTCGGCTTTGTCTATGAAACAATTGTTTCGAAACACGTCAGCAAGTAAGTTCAAAGATTTTCACTCAGTTATGCAAGAATTAATTATAATTTAATGAATTAAAGATGATTACAAGAGAGTTAAAAATTCCAGTAAAAGAAAATAAATTATTCTAATATTTCTAATTAGCGATTTTGGAAAATATAATTAAAATATGAGTAAATTCATATACTTGAAAGGGTTCTATTTCTGTAAATATATCCACAACCATTTAATGATTGAAAGCATAGCCTTAAGTATATGATATCAAGTTTATTTCCATAGTGATTGTATATCTTACTATACTTCAATATCTTTACTATGCTTCAGTAAGTTAAAAGTAGGCCTACTACAAACATGTGCCTTTTAGTTACGGAAACTTACCAGTTATACATGATAACTATTATCAAATAAAACTTTCAGTTTAACTTTCTTTTTTGATAAAACTTATAACCTTGAAACTGCTTAAATCCAGCCTTACTATGTGTAACTTCCTCTAAGTACTTGATGGATAAATCATTGGTGTAAAATAATGCAAGGATAAATTATAGCTAAGCTTTAGGGTATTGAAAACCTTTTCTTAAGATATAGGAACTATTTGCTATTTTTAAATTTCTTCTACTAGCTCACACTCTCCTGATATACTCGTATATCTTGTACAAATTTTCAATCGTTAATAAAATACATTTTTAATCATCTAATAAAGTTTAAATATATTTTTTTTTACCTGTAGTGGATGACAATTGATATTAATACAGTTTTTTCAAATATTTATTCAATAGTTAAATTATAAAAATTTGGGGATCTAGATCGGAACTGAGTAGCTACATGGTCAAAGACTAGTGCTTTTGGCACTGAGTTAACTTTCCCATAGCTAGACGTAGTATTCTCAAAGAAATATATAAATTTTCTTTTTCTCTCATCTGGTTGTTGTTGAAACCTTCGTTCTACAACCTTAAATTGTTGCCATGGTTACCACACAATATTATAAATAATACTCAAGGGTTAAAAATGAATAAAAGGAATAAAGTAAAACAAACTGGATTAACGTTATCGAACCTGGCTTCACAAATGGACAATGCAAAAGAAAAGCGAAAAGAAACTACAACAGAATGCAAGAAACAAAAAAAAGGAAAGGTATAAATACTAGAAACAAAAATAATAGTACAACAGCCTATACAGAAAGGAAAATGAAAAATTTCAAGGAAATTCGTTTTCTGTTTTGCCACTTATTAGGGTTATTCTTACATATGTACATACATATTTATATTAGTTATAATTATAAAATTTTAAAAAATAAAATAATTTTTTTTTTTTTTGTCAACTCAAGTAGGAATTGATTTTGAAAAAAATGTTTATAACACTTGTTATTTCAAGAGAATCTTAGGAATAAAAAATACTAATTAAATTTCAAATTTAGTTATACACTTATTAAAACAAAATGAGACAAACTTTATCAAAATCAGTCTAAGTTATTAACTGATTTTGTCTAAGGGCTTAAACCAGGTATCTACAATGAAGATTTTTTCCCAGGCCATCTTTTTTTTTTTGTTTAAATTGATATTGAATTATATTATTTGATTCCATCTTCACGTAAGCTACTAGTCTTCAACTAAAACACTTATACATATGTTAGTATGGTACACTTACCTATAGTAGCACTTACTTTTTGATTATTGAGGACGACCATTTTGGGAGATGTGTCCCATTGTCACAGTAATTGATATAACAAACCTATTCATATATATATTACAATTTGACAACCATATTTTTTTTTTATTATACTAATTCAAAACCAGGTTTGAATTTTTAAATCAATGGAATAAACATTCACCGTTGTTAAGTTTAGCTATTTCCACTTTTTTAGTGACATTAAATAAAACCGTCACTGTTTTGTGTTTAAATATGTGAAAAAACAATGTAAATTTAAATAGATTTGTGTTTGTGAAAATTTCGTTATTTTTTATGATCAATTTTGTAATTAGAGTAATTAATTGCGATATAATTTTGTTCCATTCTCATTATATTTTGATTTTATTTATTTTAAAATACATCTGACTTAAAAACAATTATGTATATTTTCAGTATGGATCCTAGCTTCTTTGAGCGCACAACATTTCTGACAACATTCATTGGTTATGCGTTCCAGTGGTTTGGTGCCATAACATACCATCCTGGCGTACTACAAAGGCAAATCTCTGTTCCTAGTTATAAAAAGTCACAAATGTATGTACATAATTTATTTTAATTTTATTTAAATTCTTTGTCAATTTACTGCCAGTTTTTACACATCGAGTAATTATATTGTTTCATTTATTTTTTTTATGAAACATAAATTACTTCATATAGGGTATTATTTTAAAATACATAATATCAAGAGCTCAGTGGCACAATATATTACAAGGAAAATATTGGAAACAACCCCAATGCCACAAAACTAATCAAAAATAACAAAGAATACAAGTTACTTAAGATTAAACCCTTATGTACATTTTGATGATCATGTCGTCATCATCAGAGGGTCTAATTACAAAATTACAATCTAGCAAACAAGAAGTTACAAGCTAGAGTAGTATAACTAGTTTTACACTCTAGTGTGTAACTTCATGTTTGCCAGATTGTAATTTTGTAATTAGACCCTCTGATGTTGATGACATGATCATCGAAATGTACATAAGGGTTTAATCTTAAGGAACTTATATTGATTGTTATTTTCAATTATTTTTGTGGTATTGTTTCTAATATTTTCATTGTAATATTATTTTAAAATTTCTTACTTAGCCACCAATTTCCAAATAACTTGTGAAAAATCTTAGGAACTCCCATGTTTTACAATAAATAATATAATTATTAAGAATGTGATTTATAACCTGCCTTTGAACGGAAATAAGAAATTTATTTTCTTTTTTTAAAACATTTTTTTCTGTTTATTTATTAAAAGTCATGCAGTTTTTTTTTAAATGAAACCTCTTTGTTCAACCTGCATGTTTTAAAAGTTAATTAACCCCCAAAAAACAAATAGATTACTAAAGTTTTAAAAATATTTTTTTCTTTTCTAAAATTAATACTACCCTTTAAAAGGAAGCCATAAATCAGTCGTGTAAGCCAGAAATTAAAATTTGTTTATTGTTTTCATGGCTTTATTTCTGTCTCATTAATCTACATGATTAATAAATATTTCAGATGATTTAAAACAATTCTTACTTACTTTATTTTCTACCCCACTGAAATTCTATTTATTCTTAAATCTAATTGACAGTCTTATGCAAAAAATATTCTAGATATTTTTGTTCAAGTAATTAAATGAAAACTATTAACTTACTTCCTTACAGTCATTTCAATTACGAAACTAACTTTCTACTCTGAGTACACAAATTTCACTTAGTTACTCAAATTATTATTTATGATTTATTCAATAAATTCAGTAATAAATTCCAGTGAAAATGACTAGAGCACCACACACAACACATACTAACAAAACACATAAATAAAGATCCATAAGGTATAAGTAATGCAGAACCTTAGGGCGGCCAAAGTTTTTATAGCAGCCATGAATAAATATATTGTAGGGGATTCTATTTTCTAATCACTCCTAAAGCATATGGAATTCACTTAGGTGAGATATAGGACATTTTTGGGGACAAAGAAAATATTGTTAACACTATAATGTATGTAAGATAAGATCCCCTGAGACATGTATAGTTCAAAAGTGATGCTCAAGCCTATATATGTGAACTGTTCACAGTTATTGTTCGATAATTACCATGACTTCTTAAGGGGGTTTTCATTGTCTAGTGGAAGAGAGAATGGCTAGGGTGTCTTGGTAAACATAAGGCATCACTGTCCTACTAATTAAAAATCTACTGGGTGAACAAGGATTTAGACAAACTTAGTATCTAACCATCCTGGTAACGATCTACTCAGAGATAATGTCAAGTAAAAGCCATGTTTTTATGTTCTACATCTTGAGGTTTTTTGAAATTAGTTTTATTAAAGTTTCTTAATGTAATCATCTTGAATTCACTGATTAATCTATAATTACAAATTACTTAACTAAGTGAACACATAGGGCTTACTGACGCGTTTCAAAACAATCGTTCCTTTTACGAAGCAAAGCCTCTACGCATCAGCAAGTAAGCCCTATGTATTCACTTAGTTAAGTAATTATTAATTATATTTTTTTTATTGATATCACTTGCCAATGAAACACTCAACCCTAATCAAACTACCCCATTCAAATACGAAACACTACACACATACACCAACATAGACACTAATCTAAAAGTCCTTCATTAAATCAGAAAAAGGAAAACACTAAACACGACAGAAAATTACAAAATATACAAATATCACAAAAACTATACAGGACACATTCTGAATGATAAAACACACTCACAATAAATAATAAATGAACATATAATTAGCGATTACTCTATGAGCAATAATACACCCACAGAACACCAATACACCACAGACTCACAATAATAAAACACACCTGAGCAATAGTCTTGTCCATAACTCACAGAATTTATCAACACACTGATCTAGTATGAAATGCATCTGGTGAAAAGTATCAATAAGTATTGGCTTTTTGCCAAGTCATATCACTCAAGATAATTAAAAGCTAGGTTTTTGTAGTAAAATCAATTCTGTAGGTTCTATAGACTCAACTAAAGTTAAACAAAATAATGTGTAGGGTTTACGTAGGTGATGTGTAGGATATCTATTTATGTTTTGTTACTGAATTGAAAAAAGATAGATATCATAATTGTAAGAAATGAATTAGCAATCTAATGACTTAGGGGCTAAGCTTGATAACTTGCATTTTTGAAAATAGATACATAAATTTGGAATATTAATAGATACAGCCTTAGACCCAGAATTTCATTAAGGGGAGGGCAAAGAACATCAGCACCCCCTAAATCCCTAATATTCCCCTAAATCAGTCAAGTTACTTCAGTTCATCCTACTTTGTTTTACTTTAGGGTCCAAACTCAACAACTGTCTATTATTTAGGGATATTCCTGAAGCTTTTTATTATTGATGCATTTAAATATTATTAACATTTTAATTTGCTAATTAACTAATACTTCAGGCACAAATAAAACTAAAAAAATGTATTATTAACACTTATTTATTAGTCAATCTTTGTAGTTAAATTTATATACGCACATGCACACTATACCTTTCCGAATGTAGGAAGACTCACATAATTTCGTTTTGTTTATTATAGGGATGACATAAACGTATCTGGAACGCTACTTTGAAAGACATATCTGTACTGCATTTTTCCTGAGTGTTAAAATGTTTTTATAAATTATGAGAGAATCTAAAGCAGCAATTTTAATTTTTGGGGACCCTTGTGTACAAGAGTGGTGGGGGGCCTACTTTAGAGATGGAAAGTTCATATACTAAACTTTATAAACAATTATAGTTAAAATGAGTTTTTTATTACTTTTATTTTATCATATAAAATGAAAATGTGTATGTTACAAGTGTAATATTTTTAAAATAAATAAATATTACACTTTCCTATTGAATTGAAAACTACACAATATCACACCAACTATTCTTTGAGTTTAACTTGTGAGGTAGGTTAATAGCAAATAAAAAACTTACACAAACTGACAATTAATAGTTTATTCACTCATGTTTCAATGACAAAGTCATCATCATCAGTGAGTAATTATACTACAAACTCTAACTTACAACACAACAAAGTTCTGACTAAAATTTGTTACTAAATAATATTGTTTCTTTAAAGTCATTAAAAACACTTTTAAACATTTTTTAATTAAAATGTCGCTGTTGATAGTGTTATTTTTAAGCTGATTTTTTTAAAGCACTGAAACAATAAATTTCTTGAATTTTGTAGTCCATTACATCCGGTGAATATTAATTAATCACTTTAACAATAGCTTATGACTAAGCGATATTTAAATTTTGTAAATTTGTGAAAACTTACTGAGACAGAATGTTTTCGATCACTATGTGGCGATCTTCATCAGTGTCTTCTCTGATGTCATGAACTATTGTTAAAATGATTAAATAAAATTTTAAGTCTTTTGGTTTGTCTGTTTTAGGGTTACAATTTATGCAGTAATTGGATTTATGGTAATTAAGGTTTTAACTTGTTTCTTGGGCCTTCTTATTTATGCAAGGTTCCATGACTGTGACCCTTTGGCAACTGGGGTAAGTCTTATATTTTTAAAGCAAAAATATACTGAATGTTTTATTTTAGTATATAGAAGTATGATTTTATAAGATGGTATTAGCTATACCATAGGACAAGGTTACCTAGCCCAACATTTGTATCACATGCAGATACCAAATTTCAACATGTAACGGACTAGGTTACTTGGGAAATGAAAATATAAAGTTTTAAAATACAACGTTATACAATTTATTAATCAGTGACAAATTACAAAAAAATACAAAAGACAGCAATGTGTCGAGTAATTTACTTCATATTACTGCTAGTTATTCCATACATTTTAATTACTTATTATCTTTTAAAATTTATATACATATATATCGACAAGATAGTAACTTAAGTCTTTCAATTAAATTTTTAGAAATGAATATTCGAAGGACAATTTCTACCGTTCATGTGTTAACCGTTTATCATTTAAAATTCAACTTAGTTAACATTAAAATACATTTTCTTTATAGCTAAAACGTACCTGGTTGTGCACATAAAACACTTTAAAGCATATTAAAGATTGCCCATGGCTTTCAGAATCACTAAACACTTAACACATCGCTCTTGCAAATCCGCGCACTTAAACAAAAATTATATAAACATTTAGTCGTTTGAAAAACATAAATTATCGCTTCTGACTTCTTCTTTGGTTGCGTTAATAAAATTCGGTACCGGCCTTGACATCTTAAATTTTGAATACTGGAAGCTTATAAATTTCTAAATTATGTCCGAAAGTGCCATACGTCGTCCGTCTCGTTCAAAGACTTTTGGAGAAGAGGGGCTTCTGAAGGTACAAGCCACCGGAACTTTCCCACCCTTGGTTATTATTTTGAATATTTTGATTGGTCCGTCAGATCATGCGATATCAGACCATGTTACGTCACATGAGGTGATGTGAGTTTTTTTTAGTTAAGCTACCAACTCGTACGATATTTTACATTTTTACCCGCTAGGGGTGCTACCATCTATGCTAACTTCACAATGAGCACGAATAAAACAAAAATTTTCTTTTATATTGGGAAGATATAATTATTGAATAAAAATCAAACATATAAATGAATTTATATGTAACACCTTATTTTTAAGAGTGTTACAAACATTTGTATAAACTGTAAGAATTCTAACATTATTATAAATTCAAACTGTCTTCTGAACTATTGCATTCTAAATTGAGATATGCATGAGCACCTAGCAAGCCTAAACTAGGAGACAAGGAGGATAGTGACGGTAATTCGAGATCCGGCCATTGGAAGCCGACTAATTGTTTTTAACTAATGAGACAAGGAACTATAACATGCTGGATAATGTCTGGTTGCAATACAGTTTGTTGCATGAATATTTGTTGTTTAGATAAAGTAAAATCGGCTTTGTTTAAAAAAAAATTGTTTTTTGGAAAATGTTTCATTGACAGAACTGGTCGAAAGGCACACCATGTTGAATACCAATGCAAGGCCTTTTTCTGAATGCACAAGGATAGTATGTTCCCACCCAAGGCTTTTTTCAGAATCATGTGGTATGCTCCCGTGGGAAGAACTGTTGACATTCTCTCACGACACACCTTAGAGGGAGGATCAAGATGGGCTTGCTATTGTCAAAATTTCTGTTTAAGTTTTTAAAAAATGTAATTTTCAAATTTTTTTAGAAACGGGAAAAGTTTTATTAGTGGCTTTGTTACGTTTAGTTTATTGTTTTCAAAATTTAAATACGTTACAAAAGTGAACTCGGGTATGATATGTTCTAACAAAGCCTCGTAAGATTAGGTGATTGCCAAGGTATGTTTTTAAATTTAATTTTTTTTGATATTTTTGGTTTCAATCAAATCCGTAAATATGCGATACCAGCATGCATTAACCTAGCTCTATCTCAAAACATTTTAAAATGATGTAAACTTATGTATTTTAATTTGGGAATAAAAAGCAAATTGTAATTAATACGTAATATTTTGACTATTTAAATTGTTTTTCAAATTAAATATTTTTTGGTAATACAAACGGGAATTTCAATATAACCTGTCTTTATTAGAGCGATTAAACAGACAGCCAGTTTGCCTGAGTTAATCTTTAGATACAATTGTTTAGACAAACAATTGACCCAGCGAATCTCTGTAAGTATAAAGAATAAAGGTAAGTTAAATCACACCACAACCATATTGCAAAACACTGGGGTGTTACAATGGATGGAGTGTTCTAAGGATGGTTTAGTCTGTCTTCCTTACTAGTGAGCAGTAGCTAGAGTAGAGCCGAGGGGGTAAGTTAATAAATCATGCCTCAACACTCTGTCACCTTAATGAATATCATGATCAAACTCAAAAAAACAAATCCAATATTATTTTTTCACTTTGATTCCATAACCTATTTTCAAATTGATGCATTTAATGAATCAAACTCACCATTTTATGTAATACACTTTACATACCAAGTAGAAAATTACAGACTATAGAAAAAAAACTAATAGTTTTTTAACTAGTTGTTTAACATTAGTGTCTTAGTTTTTAACTAATAACATTAGTAAATATGTTACACTTGCCTATAGTAGCATTTACTTTTATAATTGTTGAGGATAGCCATTTCAAATGTGTCCCATTGTCCATTCAGATGGTAACTGAGCTCATGGTTTTTTTAGGTTAGGGAAGTGGTGAAATATTAGGGAGAGGATGTAGGTGAATTTATGAGTATTGGGGTTATGATGTCCACACATACACTTTTTGACATCATAACCTCCAATACTCACCAAATACATCCCACCCTAATATGCCCCAAACCTAAAAAAACCATGAGGTCAGTTACGGTCTGAGTTGACAATGAGACACATCTCCTGAAAAAGCTGTTCTCAACAATTTTATAGAAGTAAGTTCTACTATAGGCAAATGTAACATACTTACAAGTGTTTTTAGCTAAATACTGTTCTAATACAAAAAAAATATCAAAAACTGAACATAATAAATGAATGTAGTTGATATTGGGGTAAATTTTCCCTTGTAAATATTATTAAAGTTTTGTTTCCTAATCTGAAAATGTTTAGGCTATCAAGAAACCTGGGCAGTTGTTACCGTACTATGTCATGACTTCAGCCAAACAATACCCAGGAATTACAGGTCTCTTTATTTCGGGTGTTTTTAGTTCTGCTCTCAGGTAGGTTGACGTACATATTCTATCTTTTTAGTAAGTAGGCTGCCTAAGATTGTTTAGTCCGGAAGATAAGAGAAAATTATAGTTTGCGTAGACAGGGTAGCATCCCTGCAGTAGATTTACTCTATATTGTGCTAACATAACCTATTGTGTGTCTGTCCATTGTTTTATCTAATGATTATCTACTAATCTTGATAAAATAACTTCAAGATTCGAACATAGCTTAATAATATATATGGCGTAGATTTTGTACCATATGACTTTCGGCCAATCTTTCAAGTTGGTTATCGACAATTATATATCCTTAGCTACACAGGTAGTATTATCACACAGTTACAACTAACCTCTGCTGCGGTAAAGTTTAGTTGTAACCTTCTGATAATTTTAACTGTGTTAATTAAATGTAGTTTTTGTAATGATTTTTTAAATTACTAACAAAGGAAATGTAATTGTTAATAATAATTTACACTAATTCACTCTATAACTGCTTTTCTATTGATAAATTCTAATATCACAATTTAAATAGGTTTAAACTAATGTAAATTTTAAGAAACCCAACAGGGCAAAACCTTTTAGCAATAATCATAATACTCAAACGTCTTGTGTAAAATAAACATTTTTTTCTTTTAAGGCTCTTTGTCTATTAATTTTACAATATTTTTTAAGGTTTGTGCATTTTATTATTAATATTTTTATTTTGTGTTCAACTTTATAACATTGGTGTTTCTGAAATTCGAATTGCATTATAATTTTTATTATTATTTCTATTCACTATATACTTATTACACTTTTGATATTACTTGTGACCAGACTTTTTGTTAACTAAAGGTTGTTAAATTGTTAACTTACACTTGGAGGAAATGTTTTCGTCTTACAACTTCTTCAGCCTCGTTTTCGTCTTATGAAAATGTTTCCTCCAAGTGCAACTTAACAACCTTCAGTTAACAAAAAGTCTGGTTGCAAGTAATATCACAAGCGTAATAAGTAATTAACAACCAGCTTGTCGTGAACTGCAACAAGATTTCGACACTAAATACTATTAAGCATGTCTATTACAATTTACTTTTTAAAAATGTCTTTATCTTTACTGTATAAAAAAGTGCTTCTAGATATAAATATCGTGGTTAACCTATTTTATAAATTATTCTAAATAAATAAAAATACACTAATAAGTAAAAATTAAATTAATTTTATAATATGGATAAAGTTCTAACATAAGTCTATAACTTCTATGTCGGTATTGATAATGTTTTCTATGATACTTTAAAAATTAATTTACTCATTGAATTGACAAAGAGACTTATGCCCTGAAATGGGCTCCTCATTAAACAAAAAGTAACAAAAGTTAATTGTTGTAATCGTCTTGTATTTACTGATTAAACTATAAGTAATTATTGGTTAACTAAATGAATACTTTTGAACTTACTTGTTGACGGGTTTCGAAACAATCGTTTAACTTACGAAGCTGACACTCTACTGCCAGCAGTCACACAAAGATGTAAGCGTATGATTTATGAGTGTAGAGGGGCCGAATAAGGTGTTTCTTTCTATATAATGGAATAAGGTGTTGGATTCAAAGTCTGTGTGGTTGTTTAAGATATGTTTTTTTCTGTTCTATGATGTTTGTATATTTCATATTTTTCTGTAGGGGTTAAATTTTTACTATGATAGTTTTTTAAATATTCTCCACATATTAAACCATAGTAAAATAAAACTAACCAATACAGAAAAATATGAAATATACAGATATCACAGAACAGAAAAAATCCTAAGCAACCACACCCACACACACACTTTAAATCCAATACCCTTTTCCATTATATAGTAAACAACCAGCTTAACCCACTCCCTCTATACTCAAAAATCATATGCCCGCCAACTTGTGCAACCGCCTGCAGTAGAGTGTCAGCTTTGTAAATGAAACGATTGTTTCAAAACAAGTCTGCAAGTAAGTTCAAAAGTATTCACTTAGTTATGAAATAATTACTTATAATAAAAAGTAACTGTTACTTATAAGCATATTTCATAAATTATTATATATCAAAAGATATGATTTCTTTTTACTTACATTATAATTTATTTTAGCACAATGTCCGCTGGACTTAACACTGTGGCAGGAACTTTGTACGAGGATTTTGTTCAGATTTTCTTAAAAGGGAAAAAACTCTCAGATGCAAAAGCTTCCTTTATAATGAAAATGATAGTGATTATTCTAGGTGTATGCTGTATTTTTCTTATCCTTGTCGTTGACAAATTCGACAGTATAATCCAGGTGAGTCTTACTTACCTGTTGTTTCAAAATGCATAAGCAAATCAAGCTCTTTTATATTAGTTTTTAAAAGACAACTTTTTCAGTTTTGTTTTGCACTTTACTGTAAACGTATCTGATTACGTATAACATCTTAAAAACTTCCAAAAATATATAAACATTTAAGCAAAAACAGGCTACTTATTTGTGAGTTGGTTCTTGTATGTATGTAAATAAAATTTATATCAATGCTTTTTTTGGAAATTATAATGAAATACTCTTTTGGGGTTTTAAGTTGATCAACCAGTATTACCATTATTATAAAATTAGGTAACAATAACAAATTGATGCAAAATAATATAAATACAAAAACGGTTATTGTTAAAATAAACTTTTTCAAATTGTACAAATAATAAAAGACATAATTAAAATATTTTTCCAGGTTAAAGCATTATATACAATTCCTTCTCTCTATAGGCCTATTATTATCTACTTTAATACACAGTAATTGCAAATCACCTAATATCTAAATAGACTCAGAAATGTTTTAAGTAACATCAGCCACCTTCCTTGGTATGCCCAATATTTTGTAGGTTAAATTTTTTTTTTTCACTCACTCCTAACAAAGCAATATTTATATTTTCCACAGTTCCTTATAAACATTTTTTCCGATATTTTAAGGAATATTGTCTCTTTTTGACAAAAAATATTCTTTCAAACTAACTAGTTTGCTTCAAGTTATGCTTATTTGGGCACTCAAAATCAGTATTAAATAAACAATAAAATGGTTGAATATCGTGCAAAATCTATTTATGTTATTAATGCAACATTTCAGCAACTAGTTCATTAAACTTACCAAGCCTGAAAACAATTTTAAATCGCATTTAATTAAGTATATAAAATACAAGTATACTCATTATAAACAAATTTTAAAACACTCAATAAAATTTTAGTCAAAAATTTAATACTATAACCCACCAAAGTAGAAAGAGTCATAAAATCATCCAAAAAATAATTAAAAACAGTATCAACACTGAGAGAACAATAATATTTATGTATAAAACACAATAAAATAAAATAAAACAACAAAAGGATCAACCATAAAAATTACATTAATTTAATTCAACATTTAATGTTTGTAATGAGTATACTTGTATTTTATATACATTATTAAAAGCAATGTAATATTGTTTTCAGGTTTGTTAAGATTAATAAACTTGTTGCCGAAACGTTGCACCAATAAAATTAACATATCTGACTCGATATTTAACAGGTTTATCATTTATGTAACTATTACAATAAAAATATTGAAAAGAACCCCAATACCACAAAAATAATCAAAAATAACAAATAAGACAAGTTACTTAAGATTAAACCCTTATGTACATTTCGATGACCATGTCATCATCATCAGAGGGTCTAGTTACAAAACACAATCTAGCACACAAGAAGTTACAAACTAGAAGTTTAATCTTAAGTAACTTGTCTTATTTGTTATTTTTGATTATTTTTGTGGTATTGGGGTTCTTTTCAATATTTTTATTGTAATATATTGTACCACTGTGCTCTTGATATTGTGTATTTATGTAACTAGTTTATTTTTCCTTTTCTTTCCATTCATGTAGGCTATCTTATTACCAGATCATTTATATTAGAATTGTATATACATTTATGATATGTTGTGTGGTAAAAACTGTTCTGCGCTGGTTCAAGGTTTCAGTTCTGCGGGGCAAATTTCTCTATGAATATCTTTGAAACTTTCCTAAACGCTGTTATTTTTCTGCCAATAACAGGTTTTTTCATGAACGATTTAGCAGTCAAACCTCTAGCACACACCTCAGTCACATAAAAGAGGCACTTGTGCATTCATTCTTTTACAAGAGCAAGGGTCAGCATACTTTTTAACCTTAAAATTATGATGTGTTAGAATGCGTTGTGTCAATTAATTCCATAGTACTTGAAAATAGAAATGGAGCTCAAGTATAGTTCACAAGTATGCCAGGGAATATGATATAAAGTGGTCAATTTTTAAACTCATCGCATTTGGCATATATTTCAAAATCAATATTGTAATATATTTCTTATATGAACTGTAACTCTTATTTCTTGTAATTTACTTAAATTTTATGGTAATGTAAGCTGTTAGATTATATACACCTCCCCCCCCTCCCTCTCACATGAAAGAAAAGCCAGAGCCGAAGGAGGTTGTCCATGTGGAGCAGTTGACGGGCCAGTGACCAGTCAAGGCCTTATAGGTCGCACCTCTTTTGAGGTCTCGACCTTACTGGTACCACAGAATCGTGAAGGTCCACTATAACCAATCCGGGTATGGTCTCACAAGTAGAGGAAGGTGTCGTAAGGGTAGTGGTGTGCTAGGTAGTCGTAGGTAGTTCCAATCCAAATTCTTTGGCTGGAGTCGGTTGAGAATCTTAAGTCCACCCAACTCCTTTTAAGTAGCAAGACACACATATAGTTCTGTTAGATTATATTTCATTTTACAACTAGATACTTCTTTGACTTGAAAAACTAGAGGAATCTTATTCTTGAAGCAAATTACTTGTAAGACTTAAACGTGAATTTTTAAAATAGATAATTTTTTATTCAGTTTAAAAAAAAACATTAATTTCACAATCTCCTTATACATTTTACAGATAGTAGTCAGTGTAACGGGCATTACTTTTGGCCCCACTGTGGCCATGTTCCTTCTTGGGCTTTTCTTTCCATGGGCCAATTCAACCGTAAGTAGTAAAATTTTATTCGCAGTTTTTGTGTTGTACATCTTTAGGTTTTTAAATTACTACTTTTAGTATCACTTAGCAAAAAACCCACTACTTACTGATATTTTCAGCAGACATGTTTCACACTAGATCAGTGCATTGTTTAATGATGTGTCATGGACAATACTCCTTTCCATGATCAAGCCACTAAACAATACACTGATCTAATGTGAAACGTGTCTCCTGACAATTATCTGAAAGTAGTGGGTTTTTTGCTAAGTGATACTAAAATTAAGAAAATTGCACTGTTTAAAATATAGTGAAATAAAAGAGGTACATTTTAAAAAAATTATTTTTTCTTTACAGGGAGTGATGGTTGGTACCATTTTGAGCTTAGCTGTAACAGGATGGGTATCTTATGGAGCCCAAATTGCTATTACGGAAAAGAGGCTGCAATTCCCAGGCAAGATTACTGCTGTTGACAACTGCCCGTACAATATTTCAATGTTTAAGTAAGTTTCTTATTGTACACAAGTTATCACAAACAGAAAAAAAATGTTTATATCATAAACCCAACTAATGTACCAATAACCAAAAAAACTAATGTAACTAATGAACTGAGAAATTGGTGTTTCTTAATGTTGCACAGCGGCATATGCATGCTTGCAGAACAGAAACAACTCAAACAATTGGATATGTCATTTTGTAAGACCTATGTTAAAGTCCTGATCTTGTACCCAGGGACTACCACTTCTGATATCTCGAAAAAGACATGACTAACCATTTGGGAGAAACTGGAAAATTAAAAATATAACAGGAAAACTGGCTTCCACAGAGCACAATTTTCTGTAGACTTGAAAGATCCATAATATAAAAAAATTAATGAAATAATTATGTAATAAAATAATATGGTAAATAAACGTTAATGAAGTTTTTATTCATATTTTTAACTGTACTTCATACGTATATGTACAGTAACAAACACATAACATAGTCTAGCGATGCACATACAATACTTATATAGTGCTATAGGTGATGTATCAAAGATAAAATTTGTAGCTTGTATGTATATTTCAAAATCTGTGAGATGTTTGAGTGTTGTCAATAACTCTCTAGTGATCAAAATTTGTACAAAAGAAATTGTCCTGTTGAAATTAATCATGACCAATTAAAGTAAATGACAAACAATAAAAATTGAAACATATCATGTTAGCATATATCTAAGAGATTCTTGTTTAAATAATGGAATCATTAATTTAAAAAAGTAGTGTTTTACTTACCAAATTGTTTACTAAATTTATTGAACTTTTTTAGTACAACTGCAAGAGTACAGACGTACACTGGACTTGGCTCACCAGTAATTGCCACTGATGACGTCTTGCAAATTTACAAAATCTCATATGCCTCTTACGCCATGTTAGGAGTGTTGATATCAGTTCCCGTTGCACTTATTGTAAGTCTTCTCACAAAGAAGCAAGATTTGAAGACATTAAACCCTGATCTTATTGTTCCTTTTATGAGAAGGTTTCTGCCTTCCAAAAACGAACAAACACCAGAAGGCAGTGAACTAATTAAACGTAACATTGTAAAGTGTGAATTATCACCAAAAGTTACCAACTTGTCTGATAAATCCGAAATTCACAAATAAATTAGATTAGTATAGCAGGGACCATTTAACCATGCAATTGGCTTTGAGAGATCATAAGGGAGGTGGAGAGCTGTGTTGAGTGTAAATACTTTCCTACAAAAATGATAAGGATTGCCGAACACTAACTTGCAAGAGACGGTCGATATTAGATAAATTAGCTTCAGTATGAAATAACAAACAATCTTGCAATATGTTTAGACATCGAAATCTTATTGCTGTTCATGACGAGCTGGTTGTTAATTACTTATTACATTTTGATATTACTTGCAACCAGACTTTTCGTTAACTAAAGGTTGTTAAATTGCTAACTTACACTTGGAGGAAACGTTTTCGTCTTACAACTTCTTCAGCCTTCTAGGACTGACAAAAACGTTTCCTCCAAGTGTAAGTTAACAATTGAACAACCTTTAGTTAACAAAAGGTCTTGTCGCAAGTAATATCAAAGTGTAATAAATGTTAAGACATATCGGATGCAGAAGCTGTTAATGAACAGAACATACTGAAAATGTTATATATATTCTGAAGGGGTAGTACATGAGTGAGCTAGTACACAGTTAGCTGGACACAACTATACTTCTTAAAGTTTTTACAATTAGCAACTAAAGATAAGTGAAGTATTATCATTAAGGTAGATCCAGACTCAGTTTAATTACTAGTTTTGACATTTTACTTTTAACTTTATTTAATCTCTGACCCAATAAATATTTCTTGTAATTATAGCAAGGCTAAATGTCGTACAATTGATTCTTAAACTTCTAACTTCCTTTGGAGTTCAGTAATCAGTCTTTTTTCATCACACTTACAAGCAAAAACAGAAATTTAACTAAAATATCATTTTAGCATTATTTTTAGCTAGAACATTTTAAGGTCTAAAATTAGATTTAATTTGTTTTAGATTTGGTGATTTAAAATATTCAAACATCAAAAACTAAAGCTTTTATACAAAAAAGATTTCTTCCTTTATAAATAAAATTTTTCAAGGCATCTTTACTTTAATGCCTTTAGTGCTGCACATTCTGCTGAACTTTCCATTCAACCTAAAATGAACTAATGGTAAGAAATAAAGATAATGCATTTTATGTAACAGAAAAGTATGGCAGATTTTATATTTTTTGAACTAGTATTAGATTTTTAATGATGAATAGCCCATCAGAGGCTGATAAAAATTTCTCTCAACATTTTTTTCTGTGTTGTATCACAAATGTATTATATTGTAATAAAATAATTATATAGTATAATTTAATAATTATGAATGTTCTAATTTATTAAATAATTGTATGTAATAATGTAATTAATGGGTTTGAGTAATTGAAATAACAAACGGATGAAGCTTTAAATATAACAAAACTGTTAAAGTATAACAAAATAACATTTTGTTCTACAAGCTCACCTCCATCTTTTCCTTTTCAAAACATTTTATAAATAAAAAAGACTAATTAGTGTTGACTAATTAGTATGATATAAATTCTAGATTGATAAATGTTTGAATAAAATTTCATCTCCAAAGTAACTTACTACGCTGTGTAAAGTTCTCTTATATAAAAGAGTTTAAAATTGCTGATTACTGCCAAAATATATAATTGCTTTCAAGCAATATCCTTGTGTAATTAATGTATTCAGTAATTGCATGAGTTTTCTTAGTGCTTGTAAACCCTTTTTCACTGCAATCTTCTGATTTTACATAAATATAATGTAAAGTACATAAAATATGATACAATATGAGCAATAAAAATACTATTTCCATTAATACTCCCATTTTCACAATTCTACAAGGTAACAATAAAAAAAGCTATGTACACAAATACCTTGCAAATCACCATCTATAAAAGAACACAACCAAGAATTTCCTTCTTGTAGAAATGAGGAGAGATTAAAATAATAAACAACATCTAGGTTTTTACTGACTTCCGGAAATGCCAGTGGCTTGCTCTAATTGGCCAGTCACTGGACCAGGTGACTTGTTAAATATTAATATATGTCGAAGTGTTTGAATGTCTTTAAAGAGGTTAATTTAGAATTTTACTTAATTTCAAAGACAGATATTTAAGAATATTACTTATATAAAATAACTGTTTTTGACACTAACATTTAGCCATAAAACATTTGTTAGTTCATTATTGTTTCATCATCTAATTATTTGTTATTTTACATTCTGTTTGTGTATTACATTGATTACTATTCACAATGTGTACATATAACCTATAGTACATATAATTGTAATTTTTTGTAGAGATATGTTTAGTAAGTATTAAACGAATAAAGAAATTTTAAAAAGTATTTTATAACTGGCAATGAATTTCTACCATGGACTTCTGAATTTTTTAGGATAAACATTGTGATGTCAAAGGAATACAGATAATAATCAAAACTATAACCTGAAAAAAATTCTGAAATTGTTCAACACTGATTCTGAGTGTCAAGATATCTAAAGTCTACTATTTAAATTTAAAGATGTATAAATTGCTTAGAGTGAACTATTAATCTAGAGTTAACATGGTTCATTGTCTAAAGTATAATGCCCAAGATTTAGCAAGAGTCTTGAGATATGAGGGAAGGGAGTTTGCCGACAGGTGTATTTTATAAGTGTATGAAAGGCACTTCCCTTACACTAACATTTATAAGTAGCATAATCCGACAGACACACAAGCCCCACCACTTTAGATGTTAGGTAGGTAACTGCAAATCGGCCAGCTGAAACACATGTTGAGACTGAGGAATTATAAATTTAACACCTATGTAATTTATATCACATCAATTCTCCTCAAAATGATTTTGGCCACAAATAAGTACACAATAGAACTGATTTTACAGTAAATCACAACTAAAAACAAGGCAATAGAAGCAACATAGGCTATATAGGATTTCAAGTCCAAGTAACAAATATTTTTCAGGTGGGACCTTTCACCGATTACTTTTGTGAAATTTACCCATTTATAAAATTAGTTTTCTGTACGGAATTAATTATTTAATTTCAATTACATCTTTTATACATTATATACATTACAAATGTGTAATAAAGGTGATTTCATGATAGTCACAAGATGTGATGATTTGTTCGTTTCCAAAACTTTACCTTTCAAACCATCAGTGCTCTAACAGTTGGATGGATAGTCGAAGCACAGCCCCAAGCCTCAGGAACTTGTAGGCCACCACAGAAGTCTAGAGGAGTCTTAAACTGATTGTAAGGTTGAGTAAAATTTTTGGCAGAAATATAAATCTAAACATAATGATTCTAAACTCTGAACTATCCAAAAATTAATAAAGACATTGTTGCAAATATAATATTGATTCGTTCATTCTATATATTCCTTAGTTAAGTGTGTAAACTCAAAATTTTATTTAATATTATTCATAGAAAAATGTTCATTTACAAATGTGCATTCTATGATTCATTTTCAATAAAATGTTTTCAACATACTTAGACATGTTTTGTGAGAGACACCACACGTAATAAAATACAAACACATATTGAACCTGAACACTGAACAAAAATCTTTTTGAGTTATATTATTGGGCAGAAATCAGAAAAGAAATTGTATTATTTATCAGTGATAACTTTGAATTTCACTACACTAATAACAATTTAGTTTAGTATCTAAATTGTTTGTGGCCAGTATTGGAAGTGAGACACACCATCAGTTTGTGAATGATATTTTATATGCCAGTGACATATTACAATCCTATTATTAGGGAAGTTATTTAAAAGTGTTGATATAATTACATCATAGAGATTGTCATTACGCTACTGTGTTTTATATAGATTTTGTAAAAAAATTAAAATGTATATAAAATGGAAAATAATTTTTTTTAATATTATAGAATTTTGTTTGTTGCTAGGCTAGGTTAGGAAGTTAGTGAAATGTTTTAAGCTACTACATTTTGCATTATTTTTCAGCAATTGCATACAATTACCTAAGTTAAACAATTTTTACTTTTGTGAGTATTATTAAATTCTAATTGTTTAAGCTAATAGATCTGGAGATCGGAAACAATGCTTAGCGATTAACATTTTCTCTGGTTCTATAATACTTTTGTCCATATTTTCAACACACATAATACTACATTTACAAAAATTATACACACCACAAACTATTTAGTTCCTTATAACTATGTATGTACTTGGTTTTAATTTTACTACAAAATCAGAAATTAATATTTTTTGACATTTGTTGATTCCATCTTCACGTGAGCTACTAGTAATCACTAATCACTTTTAAATGTTTTAAACTTGCCTATAGTAGCACTTACTTTGCTTGTTGAGGACGGCCGTTTCGGGAGATTTGTCCATTTGTCAATTCAGCCCGAAACGGCTGTCCTCAACAAGCAAAGTAAGTGCTACTATAGGCAAGTTTGAAACATTTAAAAGTGTTTAGTTAATATTTTTCTTTACATTACGGAACAAACATCTATAATATAATAATCTATTAACATTGAAATAAAAACACAAGTCGATACTTTCAAGATATATATTTTGAATATATACAGGTTATACAACATAGTTTTACCGCCAATGTAAAAAAATATACATTAACAAATTGTTTTTACATCTCATTTTTAGAACTTTTGTGAAATATATCTTTAAATTTCAAATAACTAATAGGAAATTATGGTAGCAAATATTAATTACATTCATTCCTCTCCCATAGTTGATAGTTTTTTAAAGTTTAAATTACATTTCATTCATTCTAGGCCTTATTATTAAACAAAATTACCTGATCTTGTACGTGAACCCATACAAGGAACAAAACATTTTAATATATTAAAAATTGAAAAGGTCTTACTGTATCTGCTGAAAAATACTTTTATGGAGCGGAGAATTTTTTTGCCGGGCATGATCGCCATGAAATATATAAGATAACTTTTCACGAATATCTGAACGAGAGATATCACCTCGTAAACTGAGAAGTCGACTTAAATGATCTTCAGTTACATCAGGATACTTATCAACCAAGCTATGCAGATCTAATGAAAGAATTTCTAAATCTTCACTTTTAAGTACTTCTGCCAAGCTTTTGATGGTTTCAAAAGGAGAATCTACTCTATTGGCAACTTTAGGAGCAATTCGTGAAAATAATGCTTTAATCTGGCTAGCTTCTTTCAGTATTTTGTTTCCTGCAGTACGGCGTTCTTCGTAAGTCTTGAAAGTAATCTTTTTCTGCAACATCGCTGTAATATATCTGCGAGCTACCAAATTCTCTGCTTCAGAAATAACATACTCAAAGTTGCGCTCTCTTAAATGTATATAATCCTGAAAATAGTCTTCAAGGGTAACACAAATCGTATCAACTGAAATTGAACTGCTATACCACTTCGTTGTAATCAAATCATTAAAATGAGAGTCTAAATCTAGGAAAGCTTCATCTAACAAAAACCGAGCCGCTTCATCTCGTAATTCTTGGTAAGTTTTTAGTAGGTTGTTAAACATCGCAGCTGATTCATTATTTTGAAAGTCTGCCCTCCAATAGTGTTGTTTCATTTGTTGGGCTAATTCAACAAACAACATACAGTTATTTACTATAGTGATCATGTAATGTGTAAAAAATGGAACTTGGCTTCTGTCTTCGAAATGCCTACATTTAAACTCAATTATGGCGTCTCTGTACAGTTTCCCATACTTGGACACCTGTTCCATGCTTAACATTAATGCCTTATGAGTTAAAGCTTGACTGATAGTTTTAGTTACTTGAAGATTTTGATCAATCATTTGATAAATAATAACGGGCACTGCAGTGTGAAAGTATCCATCCTGATCTCCTTCGGGCGCAACACCATTACTCCAATCCTGCTGCTCGGTTTCTAGAGTTTTCTGCATCCACTCAACATAATTAGCTTCCATATTTTTCAAATATTTCTGCTGAAGATCATTTATCACTTCAACTCGTAACAAAGGACCAATCTTTCCCGTATCTATATTCAGTTCAGGATGTTTCATCAAGTCCGGACCTGGATATGTATTGACAATCCATGATAAAACAGATACATATTCATTCCCTTCGAGACCATTTTGAATTATTTCTTCTAAGTGTCGAGACAAACAAGTATGATACAAATTGACGAATTCGTTAACGATCCCATAATGTGGAGGAAAACATGGCCCACATAATGTTTTCACAACTCTTAGATCTTCTAAAATCAATTGACGTGTTAGTTCTAAATACATAACCAACCACATTTTATTACTAGATCTCTCTTCCACTTGAGTTCCTTCAATACGTTGTGACACTGACTTTTCTAAAACTTCGATAGCCATTTTTCTCCACTTCTTAGGTCGTCCCGGAGGCAAGAATCCACTTCTGAGATGCCTTTGTTGTACAAAATCATCAGCTTTTTCTTCTCGCTCAATAATACGTAAAGCTGTTACTATAACTGTTGGTTCCTTACGCACTGTATTAAGTGTTCTACTTACAACAAGGCGGAGTTGTTTTTCTAACAACTGCGAAACCACTTCGACATCTTCAAAATATGCCTTCAGCAGTACCTTATCAGCTGGTGGTTGATTTGGCAGCTTATGCAGTTCGTACAATAGGTCATCTCTGGAATTTTCCAAATCCATTAAACTTTGATGAGCATGGAGAAGTTTACCCTCATTTATCCACTGCTTAGTTTTTTCTACACTTTCAGGTACAGTAAACAGATGTTTTAGGTTTTCCATGGCTGTAACGTATTGAGAATGACGAATATTTTTGTTTTTAACTTCTTGTAATGTTTCACCCAAGTCAGGAATATTTGTGAACGAATCTTGAATTCCTTTCAAATTTTCTCGTATTTCTTTAATATCTTGAAGAGCATTTTGGAGTTGATTCAAACCTACACACACGCCATCCAACTGACTCTGCATAGCTGTTTTTAACATAGCTTCAACAGAAATTTTTTTTCTACTTACTCTTCGTTTATATTGTTCAATTTTTTCCAACTGACCAGGTCGTTGAAGCATATTAATAACATGTTTAACTGCTCTTGCTTTAGCTTCGCTTTCCAATTTATCAATATCCATTTCTTTTAATTTTATAGAAATATTTTAAATTCACAAAAATTAGTAAAAATATTAATTTATTAACTATTATTTTTAAAACTAATAAACAAATTCCATTTATATTATTAACTTATTAGAATGTTGTAGAAATAAAGCTACGTTTTTGCATTTTTCAAATGATTTTTGAAAAATGTTTTTTCTTATTTCCATACACTATTTAACAAGATATTTATTTACATTTTTTAACCGCCAAAGATTAGGTTATGATGAAGAATATTATTTTTGAGGCATACGTTGATTCTAGTGCTGCGCGAAATGAAAACAATCTGTTGAGAAACTCTGAAAATTAAAAAAAATATATACTATTAGTTTTTTTTAAGGTAAAGAGCACAAACAATGGTATTATTCCCTATAAGAGGTGTAAAAATAATTGGGAATCATGGGAAATAAAACTCCCCTGAACCCCCAAGGCAGAAGAAAACAGATATGTTTTGTCCGTTACCTAAGGGAGACCTAGTCTGAACATAATGGAAGTATTTACTCATTACACTTTCATGTAAAGACAGGGACAGTGAAAAATAACGGTAATAAATGTTTGACTAAGAAAGGGAAGTCACGCTTTCCTGGTCTAGGAAATTGGGAATGTTATGGTGGTATCAATCACAACCTATGAAGTTCAGTAAGATCTGATTACTCTCTACTCACTAAATTTTAGTTCTAATTAAAAATGGTGACTTTTAATGGGTATTCCTATGTTTATTTATAATTGTTTAATATAAATGTAGAAACAATTTATATAGTATGAGTAAAAAAATATACCACTCTTATTTTTTAAATGCGAGTTAAGAAGTATATAATAACAAATAACAAACTCATGGTTTTGGTTCAGAAATATATTTACATTTGAAATTAATGACTACCAAACTTATAAGTCAAGTAAACTTAGGAAAAACTTACTGAGACATAACATTTTGATTGCATTAGGCAATCTTCAGCAGTATCTTGGTTACCATTAAAAGGTTACTTATGTGTTGCTGAGAAAGATCAGCGAGTAGACATTTTGCTAAATATTGATAAATAAGTATCTATTCTCTTTAAACATTAGGTTAAGCTTTACCTAACCTGTTACAAGATCAAGACCTGTTACAGATTGAAACTCTTCTATTAAGAGAAGAGTTAGTTACTTCTATCAGATTGGTTACTATTAAATATCCAAATACTACAAATAACGTCATTAAATTACTAATACGGAGATATTTATTAAGTAATATAGCATACTATATAATTAGGTATATATAAGTAAAAATTATTATTACTGGTAGTAGTAATAATGAAAATATGTTAAAGGTCTTTAAAAAATAACTTTAAAACTTGCTAAAGAAACCTATTTTCAAAAATCATCTAGTAATAGATGTTAGGGTAATTATTATGATCAGGGACTACCGCTCCGATCGGCTAAATGTTTTTTCTTGGTCAATTTGACCTTGCTAAACACGAATCTGAGGTTTTTCTTACTGCAAACACATTTAAAAATAATAATAATATCCTAACCTAACCTGGTTTTCTTAGGTTAATATGTGTTTGTCTTTAAAAATAACTTCAGATTCGTGTTTAGCAAGGTCAAATCTATCAGGAAAAAAAACATTTTGCCAATTGGAGCGTTAGTAAATACCAAGGTTACTGTCGGGTCAGGTCAGGGTAGGTTATTATTTTTATTTTAGTAAATATATGTACAGTAAAAACTTCAGATTCGTGTTCAGCAAGGTCAAATTGATCAGGAAAATAAATTTCGCCGATCGGAGCGGTAGTTGCTGATCTTAATAATTACCCTTACTTTAAATGTGAATACTAGGTCAATTTAAATATCTGTTTGTCAAATTTATTATTGCTAGATAATTAAAATATTTCAGTTCAATAGAAAAGTGTTTTGCAATGCATTAGCACACTTGTATGTATATAGTACTTAGAGGTATAAATTCCCATATTGCCTATTAGTAGCTAATGAAATCATTGCTCTTAAGGAAGTATACTATTTTCAAGTTGTGCTGGGTAAAATGTCCATAATTATGACATTTCTAGATGTAAATGATATTGCAATACACAAAATTATCAAGTAAAGTAGATAGTTCTCAGGACTACAAGGAAAATAATAGTTGGCAAAAATAAAGCCTCAAAAATGAAAATAATACAAAACTAACCTCACTTTAGAAACACAAAACTTTATAAACTCTACCTGGTAAAATTAAAATCACGGTATAATTTACGTCTATAATTTTCATATTCACTGATTCGGTAATATACCTATAATTAGGTCTGATATCCTGATTGTTTTGAACTATTTCTCAACTATAACTATCAAAACCACAAACTATAATTGAAAACTATAAGTGTAGTGAAAAGTGTGCATAAGGACATCTATACCTCTGTATATATTAACTAGTTATAGTTATTGTATTTTCTAATTAAGATCAAGTAGAGTAAAAATCCCTACCATAGATCATAAATTAATTAAAAAGTTTCATTCAAAAACAGTTTGCACAGGTTAAACTCACCTAATACTCTTCATAAAATAAGTTCCATGCATTCCTGTTTTTCATTTAATTTTTTTGAAATTTATCCATTTCTACGAATGTAAACTGAAATAAAATGTTTAAACAATATTATGGCAATAACAAACTTGAACAAAAATACTTATGAACTTGACAGTTGGAAGCTAATACTAGACCTACTTGATAGCAAAACCGTGTTCATTCTTAACGTTTTGGATCTGTGCTTTAGTTACATTTATAAAATATATAATACTTAAAATATATATTTTATGAGAGTTGACATGTAAGACATTTTCATTAGGATATTTATAATTTTATTTGTCCTTATAAAAAGTCAATCAAATGACAACATATAATATTCATTATATAATACTTGTACGGTGTTAATCCCAATGAAAAATTCACCAATTATATTTTAAGGCTAAAACATAAATATGTTCTTAAATTTTATAGTTCAATACATTCGGTGAATCTTATTAATAACTGTCATAAACTATTGTTTAAGTGATTAATAAATATGTTTTTGACAAAAATGAATACTGTACCAGATAAACTTTTTCATATTAGTAGTCTTAGTTAGTTGTCTTTTCCAGACTTTCCATTTTTTTTTTTTTACCAAACTGGATATACAAAATTAGAATCTGTTTATTTTCACCTAAGAGGTTTAAAAATAATTGTTTTTTCAAAAATCCTTCTACTGTAGATATAATAGTATTTGAAACGTGCCTTCCAGTTTTATTTATAAACATATGCACGTTGTGGCTATTAAGGTTGGTTTTTAGTGCTGGTATCATAAATTAGAAACATTATTAAAAGTAAAAGGATGAATAAAATTAACGACACAGGTATTGAGAATTAATATCAGTCTGTCTTTTGCCCTGAATCATAATATTGCAAAACATATTTGCTTATATGATGCTATTAGCGTTCTATGAGTCTTAAGTAAATTCTTTGAAGACGAGTATCTTTAAACGAGAACAAAAAAGTTACAATGAAGAATTACATAAACTATAAAAGAATAAAATTGAAAAAGGTATCTGAAAGTGGCCAGGGAATGAAGACGAGAGAATATGGTGTTGTTACTTGCTCAGTACACTGTTGTTTTCTGTTTAAATGTTTACGACGAGGTGGAAAAACCTCTAAGAAACATGGCAACGATATAATTTCTGGTTGTTTAAGAAACCGACAGTGAAATTTGGAAGTATTTTCGACTTTGCTTAGAAAATGCCGTTCTAATTGTCAAGAACATTTTATGTCTGTGATTTTTCTGTTGTATTTAAAACAATTACATCACGTACCATAGGAGATTCTTACAGTAAATCAAAACCTTTACTAGAAAGACTTGAAGATAATAAGAGGGTTAAATATGATAAGTTTCAAAAGGTTGTGATTAGAAACGTTATATGATTAGAAGGCGTGGAAAAAGCATCTAGTTTACACTGGTCATGATATATTTACAAAAAGAATTGAGAGTATTATGGTGACACGAAACAATAGGTTGTGTTTCCTTTGCAACTGTTTGATTACACTTGTCGTTACAAATACAGCGGGTAAAAGAAAATAAATAAACAAAGATATTTAGCTATAGTTCAATATACTTGGAGAGCAATCGTGAAGTTCTAACATCAATGAATATTTAATTCTATCTTTTTTAATCAAGTCTTGAACATAGTTTGTTGATTTTATTCTGCTCTAAATGGGGTCCTAGAGAGTAGGCAAGCCGTACTCAGTTGGTGGAGGTGCTGGCACAGGTACAGGGGCGGGGTAGTGCGGGGCATCTTCCAAAATGGCTCCTGCTGTACCTACAATAGGCGCCTCGGGTGCTGCCGCTACGGCCGCCAGAAGCAGGCAACAAATAAAGAGTGACTGGAAAAAAGAAGAGATTTGTAAGCATTAATTTTGTTAATAGTATTGTGAAGGTGTACAAAAGTTAATCCGCATTAAAACGTGGTAATAATTTGTTTTAGATCATCAACAAATACGGAATTTGTATTTCCTTAAATATAATAGAATATCAATATATTTTTCACGCCTAAAAATTGAATAAACATATAAATAATATTTAAAAAAACATTTTAAATATGTTAGACTTGCCTATAATAGCACTTACTTTTATAATGATTGAGGATGGCCGTTTAGGGAGATGTGACCTTTGTCAACTCAGGCCGTAACTCGACAATAGGACACATCTTCCGAAATTGCAGTCCTCAACAATTATAAAAGTAAGTGTAACATTTAAAAGTGTGTTTATTTAAAAACTAGTAGCTAACGTGAAGATGGAATCAATTAATATATAAATAATAATTTTATCCTACACACAAAGTATTTACTAGAATTTTTATTCTATATTACTTATAACTTATTATTTGTGAAAAATAATTTCATTGACATAGATTTTACGTCATTAAAGGAAATTTTTATTGAAAACAATATATTGCTTATTAAGATAATTTCAATATTCTTGACGCAATGCATAAATATGTCGTAGTTTATCCCTTCCTCCTCATTTGACGAGCCAGACCTCAAACATACCATTTAAGACTGAGCTTATAGCAATATTTACCAAAATTTTCCTATATACAAGCTTTTCCCCAATATTCATTATCAGCACTCTCAAGGGCGTTTTATAACGTATTGCTGACGAATAAAGGTTGATTAAAAGCGTAGAGCAGTTTATTTAAATATTATTTTTGTTTAAAGTAAAAATTCCCATGTAATTGGAAGTATTTTGGAATATTGCTTACGCCATTTTTGACGATAGTAATAAAAACTCCAGTGTCATAATATAAAGTTCATTAGAGCACAGTTTGTGAGAACAATTCACAACGGTAAATATTAAGATAGTTTATTCTAAATCTCACAACACACGTGTTTGTCAATACATACATATATACATTCGACGATGATGTCACCTTCATCAGTGACTGGCCACTATTGATGCCCAATCACTGATGAAGGCGACATCATCGTCGAAACTAATCTGTTTATAATAATAAACCTGTGTGTGGTAAGATTTTGAGTGAACTATTTTAATATTTACCGTTGTAATAAACATTTTATTTACAATATTAAAACCTTTTATATAGGCTAAGGACAGATCACAGAAAATTTTGCTTTTTTTAAAACACTCAACGTTTCGAATTTCTTTCCGGCATTCCCTTTCAAGAGCTCATCTTTAAATAAACAATTATACAACATAACTTACGATTTATAAAATACATAACATTATAAAAAACATGATAAAAATCAACAAGACATTTTGGGGAAAAATTCGTAACGTTGAGTGTTTTAAAAAAAGCCAAATTGTCTGTCATCTGTCATTAGGCTATATAAAAAATTAATTGTTATTAACAGACATTAAATAAAAATATTAGTTAAGAGTAAGGATTGACTGTATTGCTGGAAGAAAGTAAGTAGAAAATGTTTTTGGTAGAAATGCGTGAAGAATTGGGCTATAATGCTTATATGTAATTAAAACTTTTGTTTGATCTAAGTAAAAAATTGAGAGAGGCGAATTGTAAGAAAGATTATTTATTACAAGTTAAACATGAAGATATGTATAGTAGAAAAACGCATGATGTTACTATTGGAATAAATAATTTATTTTTTTATAGTAGGACTTGTAAAAATAAGGCTAATAGGTTAGGTAATGATGTAAAAAAGCAATTTTTTATTTGTTTTTGAGAGATATACATTTTTATATTAACTAATGATAGGTGTTTTTTAAAATCTTGAACAATTATTGCCTCAAGAACGATTAATAGAAACTAAATTACAGTGAGATAAAAAAAAATTCGGAAATTAATTCGAAACGTTGAGTGTTTTAAAAAAGCTAAATTAACTGTAATCTAAAATTAGCCTATATAAAAAATTAATTGTTATTAACAGACATTAAATAAAAATATTAGTTAATATTAAAATCCATACGATACAAAGAAATGAGGAGTCCTCTAACACTACAAGTTATATTTTTTTCTTCAAACGATATAGGAAACTAATTTTACACTACTTAACTAAGTGAATACGTAATTGCTTACTTGCTGATGCGTTTCTAAACGATCGTTCCTTTTTCGAAGCTAACCTTCTACTAGCGGCTCCTGGCTCTTTACAAACAGTATGACAGGGTTGGATTTATGACAGGGTTGGATTTATGACAGGGTCATAAACGGGTTGGGTTTATGATAAGATGTTAACGAAGGCGATGGTATAAGAAGAACTTAATACCATAAAATACATCGCCCAACAAAACGGCTACCAACACATACTCATAGACAACATTCTCAGGAAAATAAAACATAAACACCATCTAACAGCCACACAAACAAACCACACAAAAAATAACAAATACATATCCCTCACCTGCCACAATAAAAACACATACAAAATAGCCTCCACATTTAAAACTCCAATACCAAATATCCTACAAAACAACAAACACGCTAAGAAAATATATACAACCTTTTCAAAAAGAAACTGACATATACAAACTCTCAGGTATTTACAAATTAACTTGCAACGATTGTCCCAACTATTACATCGGCCAAACCGGCAGGTCATTCTATACACGCTTCAATTAACACATTACCCAAACAAAACAAACAAACCCTAAATCCAGCTACGCAAAACACCTAAATAACACCCAACACACACATACCGACATACACACTAATTTAAATATTCTACACACATTAAAACAGAGTAAAAAACTAACAACCTTAGAAAAATATGAAATCTACAAACACTACGCAACAGACAGGGAAAATATACTTAATGACCACAAACACTTTGAAGCCAATAGTCTTTTCAAATACATCACACAAGACACTGACACCTCACCTAATGTCATAAATCCAACCCTGTCATAAATCCAACCCTTTCATACCGTTTGTAAAGAGCCAGGAGCCGCTATTAGAAGGTTAGCTTCGAAAAAGAAACGATCGTTTTGAAACGCATCAGCAAGTAAGCAATTACGTATTCACTTAGTTAAGTAGTATAAAATTAGTTTAATCAGTGAATTCAAGATGATTACATCAAGAAACTTCTGATATTTGAAAGTTGTGGTTTTCCCTATAATCAGGCTTGTGTTTCCTTAATATTAAAACTAAACATATCTGATTATTCGAATCATGTGTGTAGTGAGAACAGACCCAGCTCTCTAACCGACTGGTTACCTTAGTGTAGGCTACGCAAGGAAAAGACAGAGTGGCGATTAATAAAATACAGCGATGAAGAGAAACAACCAAATCGACAAAAACGTATTAAACCAAGATATAAAGAACTCGCTGAACGTATTCTGCATGAAAGAATGAGGAAGCACTTATTAATATAGAATCAGGAAAGTTTTGTTTGCGCATTACTGACGACGAAAGATTCTAGTTTACCAGAAGAAACAAGGCTATACTGAAAATTTGTGGCTGTTATTTATGCGACGGTACTGAGGTTTCGTTAGGACTTTTTTAATGAAAATTTAAAGGAAAAAAAATATTCTAGAATTGGTGATTTTTGCTGTAAACCTGTGAAGGGAAAACCAAAATCAAAAGAAAAACTATTTTTCACTTGACAACAATTTAAATATAGGCTATAGATTTTAATAAAAGGTATTGAAATCTTACTGTAAACAAAATGGTGTAAATAAAGAAAGATAAGAAGTTTTTAATTAGATTGGAACAGTGCACAGCAAATCACATTTTATACTTTTACCTAATGAAAAATTTCTGGTAGTTTTGCAATAAAATTATAACAATAATTGTTGTTGTAATTATTATTGTCAATGGAAGGATTATTTCGAAACGCTTCAGCAAATAAGTTCAAAAGTTATGCAATAATTACTTATAATTAATTGAATTATTACTTATAATAATGAATTTAAAATGATTACTTCAATCAACTTTATTATTATAAATTGTTATAAATTACTTAATTAAATTTTATTTTATATATGCTTCTATTTTAATGCCCTCGTGGGGTGTATCGCTTGCTATGGTCAAACACATTGGTATTGTTCTATTGGAATTCAAACATATAATTTTATTTATTTCAAAGCTATTTTAATTGG
>JBAIZL010000007.1:1545264-1550264 GCA_036971475.1 Prosapia bicincta | reverse complement strand
CCTGTTCTTCCTACACCTCAGTATAGGATAGTACAGTACAGTATAATCCTTCTACATATTCTAGAACAGGTGGTTATATATTCTTCATATAACAACCATGCTTTGCACATCCTTCATAGGAGATAACAATGAACTTGACTGGCCACCGTAAATGACAACAGAATAACCAAACAAACGAAAGGACTTCTATATTCCGGTTTTACCTTGAATATTATTATTCTAAAGAGCAAACAACGGGAAATTTTGTTTATACGTTTTAAAAACGCCTCTTGAAAAACGATTAGGCAATTCCAAATAACACTAATTATCATAATTACTTGCACTTATATACGTCCCGCTCTTACGGCTTGTAGTCCACACTTCATCTTCATCTCATCTTCTCTGTTAACCCGCAAGATGCTTTCTGTAAGTTATATATTTTTATTTGTTTTACATAAATGTTTAAAAAATATTTTGTAATTATTTACAATGATAAGATACACGGACAGATTTATATGCCATAATTACTTCTTGGAATTGTTTTCCTGTTTGTAATTGGGACACAACGTAAACATTGTCTGGTTTCGTGTACAGTATTAGTTTCCTGGTATTATTGTTGTTGTTCTGCTGACTTGTTATTTCCGAACATGAAGAGATTTTAATGCTGGTAAGAAAGTTTGTCTTTAAATGGCTTAGTCTGTTTACTTTGCATTAAGATATATTCTTTCTCCTTAATATGTTACTTGAAATGCTAGGAATAATTACGATAAATACAGAAAGTTTTACAACCAGAAGTCTTTATGAAAGTAATATTTATAATTTAAATGTAAAAATACGCTATAAATTAGAAACAAATAAAACAATTATTTTCAGATAATTATAAAAAGTTTAAACTCAAAACTAAAGCGATAAAATCAAAATTAAATAAATATTAATTTTAGAAGATATTTTAAAAGAGCAAAGAGGGTTTCCAACAATGTGAGACTTCTTAAAATTACATATGTGTTGAAATAAAAAATCAATTTCATAGTTATGCCCTCTTCAGAGCGATGAGTAAAATTTTCAAATGGAACTTTTCTATGATGCAGTTTCCTCGCTGTTTTATTTAAGCCGAACTCATTTGTTCGTAATGTTGAAGGTTAATATTGTTTTTAATCAGTTAAAAATATACAGACTCCTAATCAGTCTAGTGTTAAATTCATACATTATTTCTGTTGTAATATATTATATAACCTAACTTTATAACTTTCAAAGGGAATTGCTTCAAGGTGGTCAAGATTTAGAGGGTAGGGGGTAGACACCTTTCTCACCCCGGCTCCAAATTCCTAATACCAGGGTCATTATGTTCTTTCCATTGTTCTAACTCATTCAACTTTTTCTTTCTTCTTCTTTTCAATACAGAAGGCAGTTTACGCCTCTCTCATAACCCTGATAGAGTGTACGTTTACTTAATTTACGCGACTCCATTATTCCCTTTACCCTCAGCCAAAGGGGGATTTCTTCCTGCCGTAATCCTACATATATTCACAAAACGTTTTTTATCTTCATTGGCTGACTTATTATTAAAGGTTGGGGTTTCCAATTTTTCAAGCTCTGCGCTTCTCTTTATCACAATAACATGAGGTCGCGCCCAATCCCAAATAACATTTGGTCAAAAACTACAATATGAGTATGATATTGAAGCCGCTTAGGTCAACTAACATCAGGTAATTTTATTTAATTTTAAATATAAATATTTATACAATATATAAATTTATTTCTCCTTGCTACAACTGATAATGCAGCTTTCTTATACGTTTTTCCAACAGATGCCTCTAGGTATCCACTTTCTTTCACTCGCGGTAGGGATACTAACCGCATGCGCATGTGAGACGGAGGTAGCTTGCTAGAGGTTGGCTGCCACGATGGCTGGGCGAGTTTTGGGGGCTTAGACGCGGCAAAAAAACCAAAACACAAAATTTCTAAACCTCACCTCATAGTTGTCCCAATAACACGGAGAAGCGTGCTATATAATAAATTATGACGTTTACTTGAGATATCGTTAAATTAAGAGATAACATCCTTGAGCACAGAGACCTTAACTCATAAACAAGGAAGCTGCAATACTAAACAGTTTAAATAAAACAATGACGTAGTTAAGTACGCACATGTCACGTCACTCTACCCGCTGGTAAAGCTAATTGCGTACTCACACATCTAGTCTGTAGGCAGTTTCAGTGCATTTATACACGTGTCCCAAGAAGCCTTCTATGCCCCCCCCCCCCAAGGAGGCGCGTCCCTAGTTTGAGAAACCCTGACTCAGCGAATACTTTTTATTTCGCTAATATCGTCTGCTAGGATGATAAGGGGAAGCTAAATCACAAAAAGGATAGTTCTAAGGATATGCAAATCCTCCGATCTGGGAGGAGAGAGTCGTCAGTGTAGGGTTATTTCTCTTGATCACTCCCGCTCTCTTTTGGAGTTGCAGAGAGTTGTTCACTTGCTACAGCCTTGTGTAGGTCCTTGGTTGCCCATTCGAAAGGATATGGAATAGAGGGGTATACACCCTTAATGGTAGGGTGAAGTAATACTTCGCGTAAACAGCTTCGCTTTCATCATGTAAACTAGATCTACCCCTGGTATTACGAGGTGTCTACACGCTGTTCTAGCAGTTTGCGAATTAGTTAACTAGTGTTTCGTCTGGAACGTATTCGTCTGCCAGGTCTGGTTTTTCTTTTGGAATAATTAATTGTTTTAAATTTATTTTAATAAAACATATTAAAATGTATTGAAATCACCAGCAGTATCTTGTGTAAACTGTACAGGAAGGGTCAAATCAATAATTTATTGACGTGAAATTTCTTCAATGTTTACTTCAATGTTTTTTTTATATTTCTAACCAGGACTCAGGATAAAACTATTCCCCCCCCCCTCTCTCTCTCTCTCTCTATATATATATATATATATATATATATATATATATATATATATATATATATATATATTTATCTGTATATATATATATATAAATATATATATATATATTTATATATATATATATATATAAATATATATATATATATATATTATGGTACGTATTCTTTCACGGATGGAAAAATATGGTGAATAGTTATTATCTGGAGTACATCCGTTCATTCTGCCATGCATAAAATCGCATTTCCGACGTTTTGCTAGAATCTCATCTAGCATTGACAAGGTGAACCCAACAACAGTTGAAGATCGAGTCAATCCAGATGTACTCCAGATAATAACTGTTCATCATATATAAATATATATATATATATATATATATATATATATATATATATATATATATATTCCATTATCTACATATCTAAATGTAAAGCAATAACTATATGTTGATGATGCAATAACTATATATATATATATATATATGTATATATATCGATCAATAAGAGTATGGAATTGACAAATATTTTAGATAAAATAAATAAAATATAGAATTTACTTATAAAATGGTAAAAATAATAAAAGAAATTTTCTAGATAAAACATTAATAAGAAAATAAGAATTTTAATATAAGATAAACCGTAAACAGACACAAAAGAACCAAGTAGCAGTAGTTAGAATTTTTTATACAGATTGCATAAAATTTCCATGAATAAAGAAAATAAAATTAGATAGAAGAACATAATATATCAAATAGCAA
The DNA here is from genome assembly GCA_036971475.1 of Prosapia bicincta. Taxonomy (NCBI): domain Eukaryota; kingdom Metazoa; phylum Arthropoda; class Insecta; order Hemiptera; family Cercopidae; genus Prosapia; species Prosapia bicincta. The sequence continues at coordinate 1,546,615 of JBAIZL010000007.1, read as the reverse complement.
TAGAAGATAGTTATGAAAAAACTGACGACAAAATTTATTGTAAAACTAATAATAAATTATAATAAAAAAATAATAATATTCATGAAAAAAGGGATATTTATAAATTAGAACGTGGAAGGTGAAATAAAGTGTATAGGGCAAACCAAGAAAAAACTAAAAGAAAGATATAAAGATCATTTAAGTGGCAATAAAAAAATCCGAAATATACAAATTAAATTTTGCAAATTATTCTATATTAATAACACCAAATTTCCAAATATTGAAATTATTAAACTTATAACAGAAATTAATAATGTATTAGGAATAAACATATATGAAGCATTAGAAATATATAAATATACTGATAATAGCAAATTTGTAAATGAACCGTTATAAATACAATCAAAATTTCATTCTATATACAATGTCTATAAGATAAACTTGGCAATATTGTAATAAATGTGGCAACAATGATGCTGACTGTATTCTAACTTATCTTGTACAACTTGCGTTATTTATTCCTGATGATGGTGGAACTGTTTCCCAACAAAAAGCTTTAAATAACAAAATTTAAAAAAAACCTTGTATTTGTGTGTATATATATATATATATATATATATATATATATATATATATATATATATATCCTAAAGGAGTATATTTTTAAAATATTATTTTAACGAAAAATAATAGGTTTTAAATATTTATTTTTCATTATCGCCGTATATTTTAGTTTTGATAATGTCCATAAGGAAAGAGGAAATTCCCGAAATGTTGTCAGAAATACTGAATAAATGAAGTAACTAGTTATATATTTAGATCCATTAGTAAAAATGAGTCGACTGATGTAAAGACAAATGGGCTGGGTACCATTGGACACTATCCAAGGCAGGACTTTATATATGCATGTACAGATGGTTCTTCTAATGATTCAGTAGCCAATGGGGATTCCGGAGTGTTCCAGACAACTCCAAGAGCTACAGAATACCAGCTGAGGGATGGTGCCGGACCTATAGTCTCCCTTGTGGCGGTGGCCGAGTCCTCCCTTACCATTACGGGCTGAGAGTTTTGTCGCTTTCTGTGACTCAAATGCAACCCTTCAAGCAATCCTGGATGACTCTTTGGTCATCAATAGAATTTTCTCACGCCTTACGATATTTATGAACTGTATAAAATAATAACTCTCTCATTTCTACAGCACAAGTCAACTTGCCCGGCAGTGGATGTGCAAATAAGCTGGCCAAGGAGGCTGGAGGTGTTGACAACGGCACAATCATCAACTTGACCCTAATGGACGCAAATGCAATGGTTAAAGTTAAACTAAAATGCATTTTGATTCCAATGAAACGACAGCTCTGTAACATCAATGAGG
>JBAIZL010000007.1:1505264-1540264 GCA_036971475.1 Prosapia bicincta | reverse complement strand
ATTTTACCAAGATATTTTATGATTTAATTAAAACTCATTCATTTCAAATAATAGCGTTTATGAATTAACACTAGACCTGGGTCACTATAAAAACGAAAAAATTATTATTTTTTTAAAAACAACTCTTAGAAAAAGAGTTGTTATTATGACAACCAAAAAGAGTAAATTATTTTTTGGGTTGTGTTAGTTTACAAAATCTTTTACTTTTCATGTTTTTTCTTATTAATCTACTGTTTACATCTCATTTCTCTTCCACGATTTTAACTATCAATTTGTCGCGGTAGATGGTCGACGATAAAAGTCTCGTTCTTTCAAAACTAAATCCCACTTAAAATATTATTGCAACGATTTTTCTACTTATCTTATGGTAAAATCTTTTCCTTCTCTATGAAATCTGTTTACAGATAATATAAAAGTGGTAGCAATAAATAAACATTGCTGGAATTAAAATCTTTTTACTATAAATATTAGGAGATTATCTTCTATTGAATAAACGAAATTACTAATTTACATGTAACTTTAAAGCCAAGCAATACTTTTATACATTTTCACCGATTTAGATTAATATAAGATTCATATATTGTAGTGTATTTAGCGTTTTAGCAAACACGAATGTAACAGTTTAAAAACCCCATCATTTCAAAATACAAAAACTATGAGCTTTACGTAGGTTCAAGTGAAATTTCGTTTTAAAATTATAAGAATAATTCACTTTTTATGTAAAAGATATTTTTAATGGAATAAGTTGTCCTAAGGTTTCTTTTTAAACTGGTTTTTTAAGTCCGAATAAACAAAATGAAATTTTTTTTACAATTGAATTTAGAAAACAAAAGTATACTTTGATACCGCTTGGCAAAAAAACACTACTTACTGATGTTGTTCAGCATTGAATAATTCACTGATCTAGTTCAAAACGCGTGTGTGGGAAAACATCAGTAAATAGTCGTTTTTGCAAAGTATTATCAATATGTAGACGTTAATAAATGTTTCTTAAATACAAAAAAAATTAAGAAAAAATTTCACAAATTTAGACAAAATTTTCTAGAGAATTTTAATATGTACTGGAAAGGTTTATTCTAAAACTATAATAAATCTATTACAATAGATGCAACAGTAGAGACTAAAATCATGAAGTGAAGGCATGTAACAAAATAAATCAAAACCTTTCTTCTTCTTGCAGTCAATCTTTATTGTCTGTCTCCTCCTGGCGGCCGTAGCGGCAGCACCCGAGGCGCCTATTGTAGGTACAGCAGGAGCCATTTTGGAAGATGCCCCGCACTACCCCGCCCCTGTACCCGTGCCAGCACCTCCACCAACTGAGTACGGCTTGCCTACTCTCTAGGACCGCATTTAGAGCAGAATTTACACAGCAGTCATTTCACAATTTTACCGTCTGTGTTTACCAAAGAATACACCAATGATAATAGACTTTTTAAACCTGATTTTGTAGAGAACATCTGAAATAAATTTGATTTTTGAAATATTTTTTCTTATTTATTACTTAGCCTAAATATCAATATCAGAAATTAAATATTGTCTAATTTAATTACATTGTTTACTAACAAAAACAAACATATCCATTTCCATCCCATTCAAATTATTGTACAATTTAAATTAAATATTTACCTTAATCGAAGTACTTTTGTGTGATCATGTTGGGATCGTGATACACCGTTCGCCAAATTGTAAGTACAAGATATTTGGGGATGCCAAGACCCACCAGAGCTGCGACTGCTTCATATGATGTGGATATGTGCCGTGAACAGTTCTAAAACGTCATATATCATACATCCAATCAAGCATTCTCAAATTCACGCTTGATCGTAAAGGCATATATGATGAAAAAATGTAAATGATAAATGACGGAGTTTTTACTTCTTGGATAAACCAGGAGAATCTGAGAAAACATTTCTTATCAGATTGATCCTGGCAACAGTTAGATAAAAAAAGGATACAGCCTAAGGTCTGTATTGCCTTAATCTATGAAGTGTTGCATAATTAAACTTCAATGAAACGTATGCTTTGTTTGGTTTGTCATTTCTTCTCATCCATGCAACTAAAATGTGTCTTAGCAAAAGGTGAGAGTGTAGAGCTTATATATATATATATATATATATATATATATATATATATATATATATATATATATATATATATATATATATATATTGATAAGACTTGAAGATCTGTAATACTTGTATTACTCTTGTATCCTACTATGGTATGATTCTGTTAAGGGAAAACAACAGATTACCACCATCATTTATACAAAGTGTTGAATGGGTGAGGAATCCCCAAAACTGCTTTACTACTTTAAGTTCCCTTAACCTGCGAGACAGGAGGTTGATCCTGCTCCACCAATGCAGGATCGTTTCCTGGAGGTCGACCCCTTCTATGTAGCGGTGGTAGTCGAGGTTTGCAAGAGTGTTGTATTGTACAATCGTCAATCAATTTTATTATTCAAAGATATTAAGAAGGTTGTAAAAGTACATACAATTCAAGTAAAGAAGAAATTCTCTTGTCTAAAATTAGAGTTGTAGCATGTTAACAAATTATATATATATATATACAAGCGTGCGTGTGTGTGTGTGTGTGTGTCAAAGAATCAAATGTTATTACTCAGAAAAAATAGAAATCTATAAAAAAATTTAATATTTTAATTTCTTAAAAAACCTTTTATTTTTAAAAAATAAAGTATTTTTGGTAATATAAAATCATTAACTTAAAGAAAGAATCAATTTTATTTTATTATTTTTTTGGCCTTGTTTATAAGAGAGGAAATACATTCCGAAAATCGAATAGCGAAAACAATTATAAAACATTAAGTTATTAGAACAGCATATAAATAAAAGAGTTGAAAGCTCAGTATGTAAATGAACGCTTTCTGTTTGCCAATGCTTTCACGATCGTCGTGTTTGCAGCGTTAAGGAATCATGACAAACGTTGCTGATTATATCAAACGTGTCTCAAGAACAAATAAATCTATATATAAAACACAACTGCAACATTAAACCGCGTAGAACTAAAGTACACACATTTTAGAATAATAATACACACACATAAGAATAAATACACACACAAGAAATAATTTAGAATAACAAGATTTGAACTTGACTTTTAAGTCAAAGTATAAAGTCATCTTTCCTCACGAGTGAAACTCTTTACTAAATGTAAACAAAACTGAACAACCTGTAATAAAATAAGTAATTATTGTGAGACAACCTTTTATTACGTCATGTTGGAGTTCGTAAAATTTAACCTATTTTTAATTTTGGTACACAATATAACAAGGCGACCTCCTGGTTTTGCTAAATAAATTTCAGTCTGAACTTGTGATCGTATTGAAAACAATACGCCTCAAGCTATGCCTCAACAATGCTTAACTGAATCAGCTGTTTGCGCAAGGACTTCCTTATGTCATGTTCTGTCTTAGTTGAGGGAATCCCCGTTGTGACGTGATTTATTACCGGTATTGTTGTTCTAGAATGAAACCAGATTCTAGAAGGTTCTAAATAAATTTAGTATAAAGTGAAATTGATACTTTTATAATTTCACTTTTTAAAATATTACGGTCTTCAAATAAAAGAGAAAATAAAATACGTGTGGGTAGGGAAGTAATGGAAATATACTGGATTTTTCACCCTTTAACATAGGCCTAAACATTTTTCGAAATCTTCCTTAATAACGTTAATGATATACATATTGAAACATAGGAACTGACAAAATTTAACATTAAATATAAACAGTAAGTATAATCTACAAGGACTCATCCGTCAACCGTCTTTTTCTTGATAGAGCTAGGGAGGTATCTACAAAAACATTAATTCCCTTTATCTGAGAGTTCTTGAATAGAAATATTTTTCTTTTATTAAAAACCACCTTGAATTGTGTTATTTCTAAAAGAAATTGTTAATTTTTATATTTGTGTGCGTTTTTGTTCATTAACCAGTTGTTCTTGATTTTTAGTGGCGAAAGAAATTCAGGGCTATTGTTGTTTTATTTTTTTTAATAGTAATTTTTAATTATTGTTTTAATTTTAAGTCTGTGGGTGTTTTCGGAACGCAAAATACCCCAAAAGTGTAATGAAAATAATATTTTAAAAAATCACGTTAGAAATTAATTTTTTTTTTTTTAATGTATAATTCTGCCTTATTTAGCTAACCGATTAGCAAATGAAACCTCTCTTTCTCTGCTTAGGTAGAAGTCACCCATATTTTATCACACTATCAGTACCAGGGTATTCAGGCGCCCCTTCCTTAATCCCAGCGTTTTGCACCCATTCTTTCTTTTTCTTCTTTCTAAATGTAGCGATAAGCCTATAAGCTCTATAGAGATTAGATGCACTTTGAGAATTTAAGCTCTGTAAATGTATTTTAACCACATTTAAAATAAATAATTACTGGCAAATATTTGACATTTTGGAAATTACAGTTTACCTACAAACAAGTAATGTAAACAAAATTTTTTTAAGTTAATCAATACTTGGGCCAAAAAAAATTAATTTACTTTTTAATAAAAAAATTACAATTAATATAAATGAAGTAACATAACCTACTCGTTAAAACACCTGTTCTATCCCAGAACCTATAACATAAAATCAGCTGTTTTATGAAATAATATGTTTTCACCAATTTTAAGCCAAATGAGACGAAATAACTATATTGCATACCTTGACCCTTTTGTGAAATATGAAACTAAAAGTAATTTTTTATTTAATTTAATTATTGAAATAATATTTGAAAAGACTGTATTAAGATTATGTGTCATTCACTACAATTTTATAAGGTTTTATTTGAACTTTAGTGGATGAATAAAACAAACATTTTATAAAGCTTAAAAATTTGGACAATATATGCACAAAGAGAGATTGAACTAATACAAGGAATTGTGTAATTATGTAATATGTTACCATGAATTACACTAATATTTTTTTAAAACCTTTACGTTACTTAACATAAAAAATTACTAATATGGTTTTATTATTAAAAATGTTGCCACCAGAGTGCTCTGAGTATTAGAAATCAAACAAAACAGATTTAGTTAAGTTTATAGAGGACTGTTTCTGAGTGTAAAATTTCACTATTACAAAAGTTTTGTATGTTTACCTTGCAAAAGTCTCTAACACCCGCATTAGCATTACATAATCGGCAGTTATTTGCCAATTAACGTCACGGCTTACATGTTGTTCTAAATAAGGTATTTACTGAATGTAATCCACCTTTGGGCAAACAACTGTGACAGTTCCCTCAGACAGGTATTTATACCCGTGACGCGATGTAACCTGCGTAGTCTTACTTCGGGAGTACCAGGGAACCACTCACAATGCTACCAGTAAGTATTCAGTGTACGCCTATAACTAATACAAACGTGAATGCTTTAAGAAGTAGAAAAGTATTTAGTACCGTATTTGTACTCACTGTTGGGACTGTTAGGACTTATCTTAGCTATATTTGTACACACTTAACGTACTTCCTAAGCTTCAATAGCTTGTTAATACTCTACAACGTAACCTAACGTAACCCAACCTAACCTAACCTAACAAGCACACATTTATATCATCTGTACCAACTTCAGACCTTCCAACTTGCATCCACTTATTTATTTTAGACACACTTATTACGTTTCTGGAGTTTGCATAAACTTATAGCGATTGTTATTCTAACCTAACATAACCTAACCTAATGTAACTTAACATAACCCTACCTAACCTATCCTAACAAGCACTAAAAGCAGAAAGGAGCTTTCCAACTCGTTATGGGTGTTCAAAATAAATGAATGGGCGAAGCTAATAATCTCAAATGTTAGTACAGGTAATATAGAAAATTGATTAAATAAAATAAGAATTCTATCTGTACTTGCTAGGACTGTCTATAAATTTACTTTATCTGTACAAACTTCAGACCTTAAAAGATGTAACTGCTTATTTATGTTGGACACACTTGATGCGTTTCTGGAGATCTCATAAACTTGTAGTGTTTGTTAACCTAAGCTAGCATAACCTAACCTAACGTAAACTAACATGTCCATACCCAACCTAACCTAAGCTAATCCTATACAACCTAACCTCACATAACCCTGCCCAGTCAAACCTAAGCTAACCCTGTACAATTTAACCTAACATAACCGTACCTAACCTTAGCTAACCCTATACAACCTAACTCAACCCTACCCAACCTAACCTAAGCTAATCCTATACAACCTAACCTAACATAACCCTGCCCAACTAAACCTAAGCTAACCCTGTACAATTTAAACTAACATAACCGTACCTAACCTTAGCTAACCCTATACAACCTAACGTAACCCTACCCAACCTAACCTAAGCTAATCCTATTCAACCTAACCTAACATAACCCTGCCCAACTAAACCTAAGCTAACCCTATACAATTTAACCTAACATAACCGTACCTAACCTTAGCTAACCCTATACAACCTAACCTAACATAACCCTGCCCAACCTAACCTAAGCTAACCTTATACAATCTAACCTAACATAACTGTACCTAACCTTAGCTAACCCTATACAACCTAACGTAACCCTACCCAACCTAAACTAATCTAACTGTATACAACCTAACCTAACATAACCCTGCCCAACCAAACCTAAGCTAACCTTATACAATCTAACCTAACATAACCGTACCTAACCTTAGCCAACCCTATACAACCTAACTTAACCCTACTTAAACTAATCTAACTCTATAGAACCTAACCTAACAACACTACAAGTGAACGGAAGCCTTTCAAGCCCAACTCACATACGTGTGTTCAAAATGAACTAATTAAGTAATTAATTAATAGTTAATTAAAAGTAAATTAACATTATTTTTTTAAAAGAGTAATAGGGAGGTGTGTTTTATTATTTGATCCAATCTGCTCAAAGTTTTCTGATAGTTTAACATATATTATTAAATTAAAAAGTCATTGTTTGTACATATTTTATACTAAATAATGTTCTCATATATCTGCAGATCGTGTTTGATATTGACCTCGACCCCACAAAAGGGTGGGACTCTTGGTGGGGAGATAAAAATATAAGGGTAATTATTTTTGAAAACTATTACAAAACATTAGTGTAAAGTAAACATGGTAACAAAATTTTAAATTATTTTGTAAATAAAAGTACTAATAAAATAATAATGAACATCCACTCAGAATCAATAAGTGTTTTACTATACGCGTTTCAGTGTTACAGTCGCCATCATCAGTAAGTATAACTATGTTACAGTTACACTTATAGTATAGAATATGAATAGTTGTATCCACTGATGATGACTTTGCTATAGAGTCGTAAGAAGACAGCAAGATATTGATTGTGAGTGGCCTTTATTAAAAACTGGATATTTAAGGATATGAAATCGATTGTGCGATATATGTATTTGTATATATATATGAAAACAACTGAGGTATCCAAATAAAGGAAATATTTATTATTTTTGTTATTCTTTGAATATCTCAGTTGTTTTTTATTACTATACAAGAAAACATATTATATATATATATATATATATATATATATATATATATGTGTGTGTGTGTATGTGTGTGTGTGTGTGTGTGTGTGTGTGTATGTGTGTGTGTGTGTGTGTGTGTGCTATATTTTAGCTTTAAGTAAAGTTATAACATACTGTATTATTTCATACAACAGCTGATTTTATGTTCTATAACAGCTGTTTTAACATATAGGTTATGTTACTTTATTTATTAAGTTGAAATGTTATCATTCAAAAGGCCTATATTTTACCAGGTAAAAAAAGTTAAAAGGGGTTTTTTAGTAAAACGCAAATATATAAATTTATAAGAACAAAACAAGTTATATTATTTTCTTTTAATTTTTAAAGAGATATTTTAAAGTTTAGATTAAGTTCTAATTATTTAAAGTTCTTTTTAAAATTTCGAATAAATATATCCTCCTGATATAAGACAAAGAGAAATGTTATTTCCGAGTGACTCGATTCAATTTGTAAAAAAATAGGGCTGTAACAAAGGCATAATGCAACAGATAATTAAATCAATACTTCACTCGACCTATCAGCAATATACACTTTTATTTCAGTAATCCTCAGCAAATAGGAATAACAAATACCAACAAACTATTTTGTTTTGTAAAATGACGTTATAATACTCCTGTGAATCGAACAATAAATGTATACGAATGAACGTTTAAGTAAAAGCGGTTGTCTTGCGAGGCAGGTACAACTATTTATTTACACAAACAACGTTCCAATAACGGATACGTTCGTCTTCAGGCCTATATTACGTAGTACACAAAAATTACCAATAATACTAACAATAGTTCACAAATAAACACAGCTACAATGAAATTTCTTATATTTATAAAACATTAAATAAACATCTAAAATGGATAACGTCAAAATTTCAAATATTATTAACATAACAATTATAACCTTTACATATTTATTTGTAACACAAAAAATGAAAACCCTAACCACTATTACAGTAACAATCACTTACAGATCAGGAATAAAATACATTACATTTGAAAAATACATAAATTAAATAAAATTATTAATCCAAAACAACCTGCCAAATTGCGAATAATTGACCTAATCATGAATAAGTATTTTTAAGTTTTTTAATAAGTGGTGTAGAAAAGTTGCAAATTTTTTAGTGTCCTTAATAATATTATCATTTTTCCGTTACTTAATAAGTCAACCGCCTTTATTTAAACAATAACTTCTGCGAATGTAATCATGATTAGTAAATATATTAAATTAACTTTGTCCCATCGTTAGAACCTTACAATATGTGTGTATATATATAAAGAACAAAAGTCAAAATACAAATACAAGAATTATATTTGAATTTACAATTCTTATTTGAATTGACCTTCAATTCAATCTTATTTGAATTGTAAATTCAAATATAATTCTTGTATTTGTATTTTGACTTTTGTTCTTTATTAATACACAAGAAAACATATTGCGATATTTATATATATATATATATATATATATATATATATATAAAATATGGTGATATGTTTTCTTGTAATATAGTTAATAATTTAAAAATATTTCAAAAACAAGAATACTTTTATTTCATACATTATTCTAAGCTTTACGCCGATAAAACAGTACCAGCATCTTCAGGAAAATAATTATCTAACCTTTATTTTGCTTTTTATATAAAAATTTCATTTCATTTCTGACCCACAAAATGTCTGCCTGTTTACATGTTTTTTGTGCTACATTACTTTTATTTTTAATATTAATTTGTGCATATTTAGGAACAATATTATCAATAATACATTGTTAGATAATTATTTTCCTGAAGATGCTGGTACTGTTTTATCGGCGAAAAGCTTAGAATAATATATGAAATAAAAGTATTCTTTTTTTAATTTTTTTAAATTTATTAAATATATATATATATATATATATATATATATATATATATATTACGTTTTCTTGTTTAATAATTTAAAACATATTTATTAATTTATATCCAATTTATGTGTGTGTGTGTGTGTATGTGTGTGTATGTGTGTGTGTGTGTGTGTGTGTGTGTGTGTGTGTGTGTGTGTGTGTGTGTGTGTGTGTGTGTGTGTGTGTGTGTGTGTGTGTGTGTGTGTGTGTGTGTGTGTGTGTGTGTGTGTGTGTGTGTGTGTGTGTGTGTGTGTGTGTGTGTGTGTGTGTGTGTGTGTGTGTGTGTGTGTGTGTGTGTGTGTGTGTGTGTGTGTGTGTGTGTGTGTGTGTGTGTGTGTGTGTGTGTGTGTGTGTGTGTGTGTGTGTGTGTGTGTGTGTGTGTGTGTGTGTGTTAAATACATTGGAGTATTTTATTATAACTATTATCACTTTAAATATTCCTAATATAATCTTAATTTGTTCTTAGTTTTCATTATAAGAAATTTTATTAGACCCCAATAAATGTATTTGGATTGAAGTTGTTATTGAAATAATTAATAATATATTAATACTACCTATAATTATTATATATTTATAGTCTATGATTATTAATTATAATTTAAAAAACAGTTTTTTTATGAGTTTTAATAATTAGCAAATTGAAGCTTCCACTTTGCTGTTAGTTTAAATTTTTCTTGTCAAATTTGAACTGTGACCTAAAATATCTACAAAGAATCTAAAGAGCTCTCGACATATTCACAGGCCGTCTTGATCGTCTGTCTTCTACTCGCCGCTGCCACGGCACAGCCTGAAGCTCCAGTCGATTCCGGGAACAAGGCGGGCGCAGAGGAGAAGATCATGTTCGCCGACCCAGAGGCTGCCTTTCACCCCGGCGCCGTCCACGTCCCAGTGCTCGTGAAGGGCCCTCCGCCCACTGAGTACGGACTGCCCAACTTTTAGACAACAGCACCGCATCTAGAGCCGACTATATCCGCACGTCTGCCTGTGTCAAGCAGGCCTGAGTGAAGCACGTAATGTGCTTCCCTCCCTCATAGCCTTAGGGGGAGTATGTGTATGTTCAAATAAATAAGTCTTTTTTATATAAATATGTGTTTGGTATTATTTAAACCAATTATTTAAACATTTTTACCACAAACAATATGCGAGCTGCCTTGCGAGTGAAGGTTATAGACACAAGAATAAATAGGCTCAAACTTAATTAAGTTTCGATTGTGTAGCATCCCTGAGGATGATGATGTCATTGAAACGCGTCTGATATTACAGTTTTTATAATTGGGAGTTGTAGCCTATTTATTCTTGTTTACAATAGTCAATGTTTAGATCAATTTAAGATTTATTTTCATGTAATGTAAACTTTGTATTTTTTCTGAAAATATTTTATACTCCACACATAACCACTACCACCGTCACCACCCACGTAAAAGGTTATAACATTGAAAATGTATGACATTTTTTTATGACAAGTAAAATATCGTTTAAACTACTAAAATTACTAAATAAATAAAAACTCACTAAACACAATATAAAAACCTTTTATTATATTAAAATTACTTTATGTATATTTCGATCACATGGAAATCATCTTCAGATCTGTTCTTTTTTTATTGAGACAACTTTATCTGAATCAGGTCTCTTTTGAATAGACATTGTGATCACAAACGAATTCATGGCAATAACAAAGGGAGGAGCTAGGCTTGAAATGGTCTGAGATATAAGGTACAAATCTCCTTACCTATAAGGCGAAAGATATGATGACCAGTGATTTACTTAAGTCTACTTCTTCCTCTAAATTGAAATCCTTATTTTTATCCTTTTAAAATACACCTTCAGAATTGATTATATATTTAATAATTCTTCAGTGGTATTAATAAAATAGAGAAACTATAAATCTGCAGTTGAACTGAAATATAAAAACGGCTGAGTCTTCAAATATGAGAAACTCGATCCGGTATAACTTAGTCCAACCACAAGACTCCACACCAAAACCACACAAGCTTACACTTGCACTAAAACCACGTTATCTGACAGACGTAATTTAGAATGGCAATTTAAAAATCTCATATTTTGTACATTTAACATTGTTGAAAATTATTTCCAATTAAATAATCAGGGGCGCAGAGAATGGTCTCTCCCCTGAAAGATTAAAAATCTAAAAGAATTCAAATAATTTTAAAAAATATATAAAACTTGCCAGTTCAGAAAGAAATTTTGTATAAATTTAAAACTCCCTTTAGAAATTAAATATTAAAAACATGAAAATATCAAAATCATGTTGATATTTTCTGTAAATCTATTTGGCAGTGAACTAAAAGCTTTAATAATTACGCGCGCACAACGCGCGTAAAATACTCATGTAGCTTATGAGAGATAAGACTTCCGAAGAGCGCCTAAATATATCACTGTTGCTTATATACCTACATGAAACAACCTCTGTGACAGGGGAAGAAGGTTTCAAGGCACATTCAAAGAGGATTTGATGCCGTATTATTTTGTTTATGGAATTGTAGTTTGTGAAAGTCAAATATTAGCGTTAACTTTTTTTAGAATCACTAAAAAAATTACAATTTCGATTCAAAATAAAATTCCTACATGTCTGATTAGTTTTTGGAAGCCTTTAACTGGATTTTCTATCAAATCATCACTTGTACTTATACTACATTTAGTCTGCGTTATGTACACGTTAGATTGGGAATGGGTTTTAATTCGAAACATTTTTAATTCAATAAATTTGACAGCTTGTATAAAATGTTAAACTTTATTGTGCAGTAAAATTGTGTTAATTTTTTTACTGCCTTTCCAAGCTTCTAACCCCCCTCCTGCACCTTCTCTTAGCTAGAAATCTAGCTGGACTACTGCAATAAAATGCTTATCTACAAATACGAGTGGGTGAATGAATGTACCCACTTTTAACCAATATCATCAATATATTTAACATACCTCATTTACGAAATTTTTCATCATTTATTAATTTTGATAAATTAGCTGTCTGCTTTTGAATTTTAAAAGTCTAATAAGTGTAATTTTTAAACAATATGTTGGTACATATATTTGAGTAAATTTTTCTGCCTTTCCTAACATAACAATATTTTCCTCTGTTAACGCGTTTCGGAATGACTCCATTTTCAAAACCTTAAATCGTACGACTCAACGAAAACCATTTACGATAAAGAGAAAATATTTTAATGTTAGGAAAGGCAGAAAAATATATTCAAATACATAGAAATATTCCGAATACAACAGAAATGAAGATGAGTAAATCAAGAATATCAATATTTTTGTACAACCTAATTTTTCAAAATATTTTTGATGAACATAATCGCATTATTAAAGTAAACCTCTTTAATAGTTGCGGTCAACCCTGGATTTTTTATGAAAATCTGGCAGTGTTGAACATAGCGAGATAGGCTAAGGAAAAACTTAAACTAAATTGTATTTTACATTTAATAATTAAATAAATATGATTTTACAGTTTTATAATAAATATATACTCATTAACAATCTATGCTACATAACGTAACATAATATATGAATAATAAAAACAGCTGTTATGTGAAATCATAAGATATCGTATTATATCTACGCGTACATATATGTAGCTAAATATATTCACAGAAAATTACTACCAGAAATGAAAGATTTTCCTCAATCACAAAATATGTCAAACCTAACTAAATGAGTATTTACTTTATAAACAATTATTTTTAAACTTGACACAACTGTAATAAATAAAAATGACAGAAATGACAATCGTTTTTAACCCTACCAGGAAATCACCAGCAGTGTCTCCTCTCATATTGTGAATTTGGAAACTTGTTAAACTCAGTACGTTTTAAAAAAAACTTCTAAATACAGCAGAAGTTGTAGCAAATCGTAAAGTTACTGTCAACATAAAAGTTTAGTTAAACATCATGAACAACACACGACAAGTAAAACATTACTCTGTAGCACTGGCCTATAGAAGTAAAGAATGTAGTTAGTAGAGATTCTAACAGAATCTATTCTATGTAGTTATAAGTAGAAGGATATAGTTCATAGAAAATTTTGATTACAAATTTTATAATATTGAATACAAATTTTACTTAACGAATTTAATTGATAGACTTTGTGTTTTAAAAAAGTCTGAGAAAGTTTACATTTTAAAAATTGGAATAAAAATATAAAAGTTATTATTATTATATTGAATAGTTATAGTAAGATTTATCGAAATACAAATAATGTTTTGTATTTATTAACTAATAAAAAATATGTAATGAAAACATTTCAATTATTAATGTACTATAAACAACGTACTTGTTAAAAACAGCTGTTCTACAACATAACCTACATTATACACTCAGTTGTTTCATGAAATCATACGTTATCACGTAGATTACTTTGCATACTTGACATGTTAGACCGTCACGGCAAGCCTAAGATTTTCCTCGCAAAACATACACAGCTGACTAAAAGTCTAAGTCTGTCATAGGAAATCGTCATTTGTAAACAATATAATTTTTTGTTACAGTCAATTCCTACTTAAGTCAACAAAGAAATATTTCATTTTAGTTTCTTTTTATTTTATAATTACAACTAATATAAATATATATATAGCCTACATATGTCAGAATAACAATATTAAGTGGAAAAATAGAAAACGAATTTTCTAACAATTTTCCATTCTCCTTCCTATATATCGTGTAGGGCTATTATTTTTATTTGTTACTATTTGTACGCTTTTTTTCGTTGCTTACATTGTATTGCAAGCAGTTGCATTGCAGTTTCTTTTCGCTTTCCTTTCGTACTGTCCGTTTGTGAAGCAAAGTTCGATACCGTTAATTCAGTTTGTTTCCCTTTTCATTCATTCTTATTCCTAGATCATTATTTATGATATTGTGTGGTAACTATGACAACAATTTAAGGTTGTACAATGCAGGTTTCGACGAAAACCAGAGAGGGACCAAGGAAAAATTCATATACCTTTTTGAGAAATACACTTCTACTATGGGAAAGTTGGCTGAGTGCCAAAGTGCTAGACTTTGATCTTGAAGATACTCACTTCGAATCCGACCTAGACCCCACATTTTTATAATTTAACTGTTGAATAAATACTTGAAAAAACTGTATGGACATCAATTGTCATCCACTATAGGCTAGAAAATATTTATTTCAACGTGATTGGGAGAATAAAAATGTATTTTATTACCGATTGAAAATGTGCACAAGTTTTATATATATATATATATATATATATATATATATATATATATATATATATAGGCCTATATATATATTTAATAAATTTAAAATATTTCAAACACAAGAATACTTTTAATGAATATATTTATTCAAAGCTTTATGAGTTTATTTTTCCTGAAGATGCTGATACTTTTTTATCGGCGAAAAGCTTTGAATAAATATATTCATTAAAAGTATTCTTGTGTTTGAAATATTTTAAATTTATTAACTATATATACAAGAAAACATATCACCATATTTAATATATATATATATATATATATATATATATATATAGGCCTATATATATATATATATATATATAGAGAGAGAGAGAGAGAGAGAGACAGAGACAGAGATAAAGAGAGAGAGAGAGAGAGAGTGAGTGAGCTAATAGAAAATTATTTTAATAAAATTTGAAATTTTTAATAAATTTCAGCCTTTACAATTTTATAAAAAACAGGTTTTTATGAACTTTAAATAGTGTAACTGTATCTACACAAACAAAATATTTCCTACTTCCGCTGTTGCATATTTTTGTTTAAAACACATTTATATCTTACAAACCGAAAACTCATCACGTACTATTTACAAAACAAACACTATATTGTTTGTTCAATACAAGTGATTACTTGACCAAAGCGCCCCTAAGCGGTGAGAAATGAAAGTGTCCTAATGACCGTTTAGATCTGAGCGTATAAAATTGGGAATCGGGCCAATGTTTGTATTCCACTTCAGCATCTCAGAGCAGTTATTGAGACTTCATTCGACATGTACAAGGTACGTTCAGCAAACAGCGGGAAATACTTTTATACGTAATAAAAGAAGTGCTAAGCCTATAGCCAAGCAAATGTTGCATTAAAACATTGTCAAGAATATATCGTTTCAAATATATTTTGTAAAATTCAACAGATTTTTGAAAAAACTTAATAAATTCATGGTAAATATACTTTTTTTTACTCAAATACTCTTATCTTAAAAATTAATCACAATTTTTGAAAAGTGTTCAAATCATTGAAAGTCGTCCCTATAAAAATTTTAATCATCTGTACATTTAAGATATAAACATAAAATACACACACACACAATATATATATATATATATATATATATATATATATATATGTATATATATATATATATATATATATAAACCTAAAAAATACAAACAATAAACCAGTAGTGATACCTAATACTTATCTTATAATAATGCTAATAAAATGTATTGTAAACAAATCAGATATCAAACAGTTGGCTCTAAAATTAACTACAAGATATAAAAAATTAAACTATTTATTTAACTTTTTCCTGACCAAGCATTAAAGTACTATTGTTCATGGTACTTATTGGAATAAAGGCTACAAATATTCAATGCCTAATAAAATAAATCATTATCAACTGTAATCAAAATTGAATAAAAAATTAATTTAACTAAGTTCGTACTTAAAAAATTTAATGATTTTGCAATCATTATCTTAAAAGCGATTAATTGTAATTAAGATATATTGTAAATTTAATTGGTATTTTTGATAGTTACTATTTAAAGGGATTTAATATTACAGATTCAGTTATTTAATAAATAATTCAGGCAAAATGTTGCTGTATTACTTTAAGACCAACAGGGTAGTAGTTTTAGTTCTGATAAGGGGCAATAAGAGTAGAGTACTATGTAAGGTCTCAACACGCACAAGAAGCGTAAAATAACTAGGGTAGATACAGTTCTTGCTGTTCCTTATTTATAATATATTTGGGATGTTTTTGAATACATTACTTTTGTTAAACTATTACAGAAATATTTTTTTTTATATTTTCAGTTTTGAAGCAATTAGTATTTGTTCTTTTGCAGTCAATCTTCATCGCCTGCCTCCTTCTGGCCGTGGTTGTGGCAAAACCTGAAGCTCCCATTGCAGGCATTGCTGCTGGGCCTGTTATAGAAGCCGACGCCCCGCACTACCCTGCCCCAGTCCCCGTACCAGCCCCACCACCAACTGAGTATGGACTGCCCACACTTTAGGACACATCAGAGCTGACCATCATAATCAACCACCTCTTCTCCACTTCACGACTGTTTTACTTCAATAGATTTATCTAAATTCCCACATTTACAAATTGTTTTTGAAGAATATTATTTTAATTTACTGTAATAATTATATAAATGTAAATAAAACTGGAACAATAACTACATAATTTTAACATGTTCTTTCTACAATACCTGGTACTTATAGTTCTCTCCTACGCACTAGGAGATTCTTTCTAGCAATAGCTACCTCTTCTACATTTTTCTCTCTTGGTTGATTTCAACAGGTCTTAGCCCTAATATAACCTCACTTCTGACTGCCTGAAGATCTTCCACTTTTACTCTTGCAATAGGCAACTCAAAATGTAAATTTTACAATTTTTTAAAAGAATAATATTTGTCCAAGAAACTAATTTCTAACAATATAAAAAAACAGTATAAAATATTTCTTTAAAGTAAATTTCTACGGAGATTAACAAAAGAAAATTTTATTTTAGTTACATTTTTTTATAACTACAATCAATATAAATATAGATATTTCGAAATTACAATATTAAGTGGCAAAATAGAAGGCGAATTTTCTTGCAATTTTCCATATCCTATCTATACAATTTCTAATTTATAAAGCCGTGGTGGTCTATAATTTCTCTTCCCATCTGTTGTAGTGCTTCATTATTGTAAGAAACTTTTCTCTTATTTTCATATACATTTATAAGTAAAATATTTCTAGTTATGGGATGTTGGCTCAGTGCCAAAGGGCTGAATTTCAAACATCTAGTCATTCAGTTTGAATCCGACCGATACATCAACTTTTAAAAATTTAAATAATGAATAAATATTTGAAAAAACTGTACTAAAATCAATTCTCACCCACTACAGGTTTAAAAAATTCTATTTGAACTTGAAAGGATGAATAAAAACGTATTTTATTAACGATTGAAAATTTGGGCCATATGTATCATTATATATAAGTCAAAATACAAATACAAGAATTATAATTGAATTTACAATTCAAAGCTTTTCGTTGGCTAACAGTACCAACATCATCAGGAATATTGAACAATTATTGTTCTTTATTAATACACAAGAAAACATATTGCGATATATATATATATATATATATATATATACAGGAAGTGGTGCAAATGTGGAAACCATGTTTTATTTTGTTCCATATAAATTTTACTTACCACTGTAATTACTCCAAATTCTGGGAAAAACTTTACAGATATGTTATCAACAATAATACTTTTTGTTTTTTTGCAAAAGTTACATTTATATATAAATAAAAAATTTTTACTAAAAAATTACACTTTGCTGGTAAGTGGAAACAGTGCTGGTAATGTGGAAACAGGGTGTTTCTGGTTAATAATGGGACAAAAAACAAATATGAGATCATTATTTTATTAGCATTCTAAAAATAAAAAAGGTACTAGTTTAGAAGTTACTTGTATAAGTCTCTGCCAAAGTCTATTGAAGTTTATTTGCAAAAATCACACACATAATTATCGTTTTCACAGCCAGCACATAATGTGTGGCACCAACATTCACATAAAATGCATTTAATCCACAAATCCTCGTACATCCTTTGAAAACTCCTCCCCACAGAAAATGCATGTTGCATCGTCTTCTTGAGATGGTAATTCACCAACAATTGTCTCCATTACTGATTCCCCAGACGATATGGATGAGATGTTTGATTCTTCATTTGTAGGAAGTTCCAGTTTTCTTTTGACGCTACGGTTGGGTGGTTTCTGTTACATTACTGTTACAAGGGAACCTCGTTCTGCTGATGTGATGGAGCCGACTTGTCTTTTCCCTCTCAAACCAACAACATGTGGAATTTTACTTTGGACATCTGTTAGCCCGGTCTCATCAACATTATAAACCCGGTCACTTGGGTAAGAATGTTTATCATACTCTGCTTTCAACAACTTAAAAAACCTTTCAATCGCATCCCTATTGAATCCATTCGCTCTAGAAAAGGAGGTTCCAATTGGTTTGTGTAATGTGAGCTTCTTCTTGTGACGTCTTAAAAATAGATCAAACCAAGCTCTCCCCTGCAGTATCTTTTGTGAATGGGTGTGGAATATTGTTTCGAATAGCCAGCTGGTAAGCCAAACGTTTCACAACTTCCCTTCTTAAACCATAGAACCGGCCATCCATTTCAATTAAGTGTTTACCCAGCTCTGATTCAACATCAGCAGGTAAAACAGACCTCCGTCCAACTTTCAGTTTTACACACTCTTCTGGTGTTTTGTCACTATTTACAAATCTTTGCAAAGAGGTCTGTGGAACTTTGTACTGCTTTACAGCCTTTCGTAACTTCATATTCTTTTCTCTAACAGCAACAATTGCTTGCATCATGGATTTATCGTCCCAATTTTTCAATTTGCCCTTGGGCTTGAGTCCAATTGTCTTCCTCGGCATCTGAAATACGAGCAATGGAAATGTAGTACACACAACAAAAGGTGAGGGAAATGTGGAAACGTTTCCACATTGCCCTCAGTGTTGTGTTTCCACATTACCAGCATCGCCATATTGGACTACAAAGTTGAATTTTCATACTAAACAATCCCTAATTGCACACGATTATAGCGTAATTATTGCTTAACAGTAAAATAATAAGAACTACGAGAAAGGTTGGTAGACTACCTGATAAACGAGATTTCAAAATTTACCTAAAAAACTTTTGAAAACTGGAAAAACGTTTAACACTGTCTTTACTGAAAAACAACCACTCAATGACTACCAGCGCTCCTAAAGGCTTTATAAGGCAAAAGAGCAAGAAGTTTATGTGTTCACCACTAGACTATAACAAATCTCAAGCCATACAAGGCATGCTTCCACATTACCAACATGCTTCCAAATTTGCACCTTTCCCTGTATATATATATAAATTTATAGTTTTATTTTATGCTATCAATTAGCAATTTATTAAAATTTCTTTTATTAATCCAAGCGCATATCTACCCGAGAAATGCTATGGTAACTAATATCCGTGACACATGGTTGGTCATTTGAAAACTACCCTTTCACAATAATGTTGTGTCTGTAATCTATACACAAAATCAATTTATGAGCCGT
Organism: Prosapia bicincta; assembly: GCA_036971475.1. Classification (NCBI taxonomy): domain Eukaryota; kingdom Metazoa; phylum Arthropoda; class Insecta; order Hemiptera; family Cercopidae; genus Prosapia; species Prosapia bicincta. Next base: position 1,520,556 of record JBAIZL010000007.1, on the reverse strand, counting down.
AAAATATGTTAATACAAATAATAAATATGTTTAGTTGGAATTATTTATTTAATATAATCAGTTTTTTCTAACTAGAGATGATTTTAATTCTATCCCTTTTGTTTTATTTTTGCAGGGGGTTTGAAAAACTAGTCCCCTGCTTCAAGTGATTCAGTTCACTTAGTACAAAATTTATTAGTAAATGTGGAATTGCCAGTATTATTTCACTTGTTATAAACACACTAAAACACAATCAATTTAAGCTTTTGTCCCTCCGACAAGGACCGGTACAATCTGGTCTCCTATCAAACTAATTACCAACAGCAACGTAAATCTTAATGAGAGGGGAAACACAACAATGGGTAATTGCAGGTTGATCATGTGACCACATATTTACCACACATTTTCCGGTCAATCTCATTTTTATAGGAGTAACGAGGAATTATCTAACCCATTTGTGGTAATTTATAAGGAAAGATAAGAAACGTTAAGTGAACTGGTTAAACGTGAGACGGGATCATGGGGCGCGAATTAAGGGTCGTTAACATACAGCCACTATCTATTGGGGACTTCGATAAGTAGCTTACCGTTATCTGAATAATTATTCATAAAGAATTAGGTTTTATTTGCTCTAGATGTATTAAAACTCTATAAACAGTGGGCCATTTAGGTGGGTTGTATCAGTGAGTTGTACTACTCACTGGACTAGATGCCTCAATGACGGCAATATCCTGTTTTTAGTACGAACCTTTCCTTAGTAGACATTATTGTCAAAATAAAACATGTTGGTGACCAATATTGAGTATTAATTATATTAGACTTTTACACTCATTTTAAGGCTAGAATTCGACGGATAGTATATAAACACAGAAATATTAGGATAAACGTAGAAAATATTTACGCTTAAATAGAAATAAGGTGACGTTGATTTAGAGAATAAAAGAAAAGAAATAAAGAACTAAAACAAATGTATGAAACAGCGCGTGTAAGATATACATAAGGTGTTTTCATTTACAAGTATCTCCATGTGAGGTACTGATTAAGTCTACATGATGATAAAATAAGGTTACAGCCAGCTCCAAAATGATTTTAATAACTTTGTATTTTAGAAGCAATTACTAAAACTTTATTTTCTACTACAAATGAGTAGACCATTAAAGTGAATGAGTATATATCTACTCTCAACGAAGATTTTTAAGTGTGTCCGTGACTTTGCTGTCGGAAACAGTAAAATGGTTTTATTCGAGTTATAGATTGCTAAAGTCGATTCAAGTACTAAGAAAGAAATCGTAGTAATTTGTGGTAATTAGCGAATTAACAAAGGTGATTGTTTGCAAAACAATTATACCTGGTGTTGAAGAAAGGCTTCAGGGACACGGAAAAAGTGATAACACTTGATGCTAGCAGCAAAAATTAAAAATTCTGAAAGAAACACATTTGACCCTCTCTATATATTAATAACACACACACACACACACACACACACACACACACACACACACACACACACACACACACATATATATACAATATAGCTAAAAAATTAACTGTTAAAAAACATTCTAACTTTATATGAAACAGTGCCTCCTTGTTCTGTGTGGAAAAACCAAAATGGAGGCATCTTTTTAATTAGGATACCTTACGTTAGCAAACTTTGTTTTTTTATAACCAACACTTCCTTAAGCAGATTCTTTGTAGCTATATAATTGAAATACAATTGAACACTGTACTTTGATCTTATTAAAAAAAGCTTTTAATTTTATGTGGCTTTGTACAAGATGTAAAGCGAGATTGTTTTGGAGTTTTTCCTAAATGTTCACTTTTTGGAGTGTTAACGCCTAAGTGTTATTACTGTTTTCCGAATTCTACAAGCCTTTTTTATATCACCAAGTAAATGTTGGTTTGAAAATTGTAATATGTCTGACTTACGGTAAGTTACCTCTTCGTTGTACCTGTTGTGTAAAGCTCAATGTTCATTCCCCATTTATCCTAAAATCCCTCTGGCACGTGATATTCTGTGAAAGATCCTCGTTCTAGAAACCAAAGCGCGCAGTTTGATCGTTGAAATAAAGTTATAAAATGGCACAGTGTTGTTCCTCATAAAATAATATCAAACAATTCTGCATTTATTTAGAAGCACAATATACTCATTGTTTTATTATCTGTTTGGCTAGAATGACGTAAACTATTTTTTTAAAGTTATTAGGAGTGGTATATTATATATCACTAAATACGAAAAAGTTTTTTCTTAATGCACAACATTTTACTCTATCGTATATTTTTGTACTAATTTTCCTAACACCGTTAATACTATAACATGGTTATTATCTAAATCTGGGTTCCCAACCTTTTAGGCTCTGAGTCCCCCTTTATAACACTGACACGAGGTCGCGCCTTCCCGTTCATGTTTGAAACTCATTACAATCAGAGTATGAAACTGAAACTGATCAGATCAATTAAACATCAGATAATTTCATTTAACTTTAAATATAAATATTTACATATTATATAAAGATATTTAGTCCTACAACTGATAAATTTCTACAACGATAGAGAAATACAACGCTGCATTCCTACAACGATAGATTTTATCCCAGATAATATATATATATATATAAAGAACTGAGTCAAAATACAAATACAAGAGAATTATAATTGAATTTACAATTCTATAGAATTGTAAATTCAATTATAATTCTTGTATTTGTATTTTAACTTAGTTCTTTATTAATACATAAGAATACATATTGCGATATAAATATATATATATATATATATATATATATATATATATATATAATTTATTATCGCATAATATGACTAGAAATATATATATATATATATATATATATATATATATATATATATATATATATATATATATATATTAAATATAGTGATACGTTTTTTGTAATATAATTAATGAATAGAAATATATAATTATGAATTGTTTTAATTTATATTTGTTGTCGAAACTTTTCGCCAATAAATTCAAACGTATGTTTATTGGTATTTATACTTCTATGTCTGATTTGTAATACATATGATTTAATTTTGGTAAAACATTTTGTTATATATTTGTTTTTTTCTGAAGTAGGTAATACATTTATTGGCGAGAGGTTTCGACAAAAAATATAGCTTAAAACAATATATATAAACATGTATATAGATCCTAATTACTAACACTAAATATTTCACTTTTTGCGGACGCACACCTCTTATCTGTAAACAGAGTTTGTGCAAATATATATTAATAAAATAAATATATAATTTATACACATATAAGCATAATTATTATTAATTAAAATTTATATGTTGCACAGTTTAAAAGTTATAATATATTTACAAAATTAATATTATTAATTTATTTATTATAAATATTTTGGTTATGTTGAATCAATATATAATTTTTAAAGGCATCGTAATGGTTTTGCAGTTAGTAGTTGGAGCAATATAACCATTACTCTTAGATAAAAGAAATTTTCTTGAAGCAATAGTAAAAACAATTATCAATATTATAATTTACATCTTATGTAAGGAGCTCTAATTATAATAATTTTATTAACAATAAAATAGTTACCTTCCTCTTAATTTTCACTTAGTAGAACAATATAAAAAGAGTTCTAAAACATGAACTTTTGACATATATAAGAATATTTATATATTTAACGATGGTATTAAGACACTATTTTATCATAATAGGTTCTTTTCTTATTCTAATAAAATTAAGCCTACCAGTCTCTTTTCATTGTACTTATCTCTATTATTCAGCAACCAAAATGATTTTATCTGGGGTATATTAAAAGTTAAAAATTAATGTAATTGTATGGCTACTATATTTGTAAGAAAATAAGCACGCTACTTTCCTTTAGCCTATTGTTGGTTGTTTTTGCCTTCAATGCTCTAATCTTCTGGAAGTTGACATTGCACCTAGTATTAACATTTGTTTGACAAATACAACTAATTACACTCCGCAAACAGCCCCTAAGCAATAACACATAACAAAAGTTAGACTTACTGATGACGCTTTATCGTTCACTGGGTATAAAGTCTGGAGCGAGAGCCCTTAATGGTATTCTACATCAGCTTCGCAAAGCAGCAACTAGATTCATTCAACATGTACAAGGTATGTTACACCCGAGGAGACTCTAATACTTGCGTAGTAGATAAATTATGACATTCTATTTAGCTGTATTATTACATTTATAATATATTGCGTAAAATACACTAAAGCGCTCACCATTTTCCTAATGGTCTCAAATAAATATTATTTGGATTTCTTTCTTTTTTAAATCAATAATATACATCGAGGGCAACTAAATAATGTATACCTATACATATAGTATAAATCGCTATATGATACAATTATATCACTTATAATTAATCCAATAGGCTTTATAAGTTTACATAATTTAGAAGAAAATTTATGAGGAAAATTAACATATAACTAATAAAAAGACTTAGGGGATATATATATATATATATATATATATATATATATATATATATATATATATATATATATATATATAGAATAGCTTAAATGTGGTTAGACATATTACTAAACATTTCTCCTATAAATTTTCCAAAACATTTGTTCTTATAAAATTGTTGTTTTCAAAAAATTTATTTTAAGCATAATACAAATTATATATATATATAATGCTATTAATAATATTATTACTTAAGGCACTTAACTCAATAAGCGAAATCGATCAAACAAACTTTATACAATGTTTGTAACTCAGGGGAAAGTATTATTTACTATAGGGTATTATCCTTTCTATAAACTATTATTATATTATAAAAACGGTTAAAATAATATATACTCTTGATGTATTTAAAAGCAAAATCAATTCAATAAATTTTATAAAATGTATGTAGTAAATTAAAATTATTATTATAAAAGATTTTTATTATTAATTCAGTAAAAAGTTGCTATAATTTGAAATTTTGAAAAAATTATAAATAACTTCTCTATTTGTTTAATAACATTGCCAAATGTTTTCCCATATTTTGTTTTTTTTTTAAATGTCATTCGGTATTTTTATAAACATAACTTCAAGATATTATTTTTTTAAATATATATATATATATATATATATATATATATATATATATATATATATATATATATATATATATAGTCTATATCTTATGCTTAATTTAGTACTTTGTCTTTTCAGTCAATCTTCATCGCCTGCCTCCTTCTGGCCGTGGTTGTGGCAAAACCTGAAGCTCCCATTGCAGGCATCGCTGCTGGGCCCGTTATAGAAGCCGATGCCCCTCACTACCCTGCCCCCGTCCCTGTGCCAGCCCCTCCACCAACTGAGTATGGACTGCCTACACTTTAATACACATCAGAGCAGACCATCATAAGTCACTATCACTTCTCCGCCTCACCTAATTCCCACATTTGCAAATTGTTGTTAAAGGATATCATTCCAATTTACTGTAATACTTATATAAAAGTAAATAAAACTGGAATAATAACTACATTATTTAAACATGTTCTTACTACAATAACTGGTACTTACAGTTATGTACTCAAATCACCTTACATCCTCTATCATTCTCTCTGTAGCGATTACATTCTACAGTTACTACTTCCTCACTTTTAAGTTTGTTTTTAACTTTAGTTTCTAAGTAAAAAATTATTCATTTCTATTAAATAATAATTTTAAAAACCTATATTAACTGAAAATAAATATCAAATATCAATATTTAATTTGACCAAATACTTCTAAATTAAGCCCCCCCCCCAGTTGACTTTCGGTTGACTTGTGCATAGTATTTTCTCGAAGGGCAAGTTCTACCCTACATATTGCACCTTCTATTCTACCCTATCACTAGAATCACAAATTTTTCCAATTACCTAACAAACAAGAAAACGAAGCTATTTTTAATTTAAAATTATATTGTATTTTACTTCCTATTTAATTATTATAATAAATATTATCTATACATTAATTAACATTATTAATTATTATTACAAGGTACAAACAAGCCATTTCTGCTATATATATATACTTGACAACTACCACTTCCTGTCTAGCTGCAATTTTAATTAAAACATAAAGCATAAATAACTCATTTCTATTAAACATTGATTTTAAAACCATAATCTAATGTGTAAACTAAAAATAAATATATATGAAGTATTATTATTTAATTTGAGCACATTATTTTAAAGTAAGGCCAACATTATCTGACTCTTTCATAGAGTTTTGTCGAAGGCAAGTTCCAACCCAACATAATACGAACATTCCTTTCTACCTTTAATCAAATCACCGACTTGGAATTTCAAATGATATCGTGCTTTACTATGTTGTCCAATAATGACGTAGTAACTATGAATAATTATGTGACTAACGAACTGTAGTATTTATAAATAGCAAAGGAATGTGATAAGCTCCTCAGCTTTATGGATATTCAGTGTAGCACATTTTCTTAACTAGAGACAATGAAGGATTAGCAAGGTTGAATAACAGTTGTACTAATGGAAATTAAATTAAGTGAAATTGAAATTGTAGGATATTAAAATGATGTCAAAATTGGACTATCTGATATAAATTTAAAGGTTGCTCCAAAATGATATTTATACCTCTCAAAGGAAGTAGGAAAAATATATTTAAATTTTATTTTTTAAAATAATTGAAATTTAACTTTTACAGAATATAACAAAAAGACATTTACGTTGAAATTTGTACATTTTTTAAGTGTTAAAAAATTAATTTTATAGAACTGTTAGTGAATTTTGTAGAGAAATTGGAAAACTCTGTGTATTTATTTCAAAGGTTTTATACAACATTTAACGTTTTTCAAGACGTCTTTATTGTAGGCTACTTATATTTTTAACACCTGGTTAGCATTTAGCTTTGAGAACTTCAAAGTAGACCCTCAGAAAGTTATATACCTCAACGTAACATAAAAGTATATACCTCTATATAAAGTAAAAAGTGTAGGCTTCATAACAATTTCGTTTCCAGTCATAATGTGTTAAAAACAAAAATATTGAATTTTTAAATATACTTTTTTAAAACAGCATGAATTAATTTACTGTTATCTTTTTTAATAAGGTAGTAGAGCCTGATGGTTATGCAAACTTTGTTTGTTCATATTTACAAATTTAAAGTAATAGTCTATCACTGCATTCAGGTAATCAGTTAAAAAGCTTGTCTGTTTCTTCTTCACAAAGAAGTGGAGATTCGAGTTCATATATTGAAACACAGCGAAACTACAATTCCGTAAAACGTTTTAATTTTTATTACAATTTTTATTACGTTTATTATTACAATAAATAAAATGGTTTCAGTAAATATTCGGCCAAATATTCTGACGGGACGAGTATTTAAACTCAAATACTTGTATTGATTATGCCACCCGATTAGCATCTGCCCCCCACACGAATCGAATACTCAAATATTTTAACAACCTCTTTTTTTAATATTTGAGAAATGTCAGAAATTGTTAAGCTAGATATCAAAATTACTTTTTCTATAGAGAATGAGATCAATCAAAAATAAAAATGTGTGTTCTAGGATTGAAAAAATATTTTTTTTTTTAAATTTAAACTTTATGAAGTTTTTTACATCAAATGAAAGATGTTAGAGGCATTTTCATAGATTGTTTCAAACGAGTTTATACAATTTTGTTTGTAACTTCATGGTAGTTATAACATTGGGGATCAAATAGACTTCACTGTGTAAATTATTATAACTTTGCAATAGTATGTTATTATTTAGTTAGCACTGTTGTTTTGTGAGTCTGTTGTAAATTTTATTATTAAAAATTTTCTTAAAACCAGTATTAGTAAATTTCAAAACGTGTATCAGTGAATTTCTTATCCTGCTTGAATGAAAATTTATATATATTATTATTATTATTAATATTATTATTATTAATAATATTATTATTATTATTAATATTATTATTATTATTATATCTGTTGTTTGCAATATAATGACGTAGAGCTACTGATGGTATATTTCCAATTCCAAAGCACTTCCATGTTCCAAATGTACCCATAGACGTCTTGGATCTTATATCAATAGAATATTTTGTATACAAAAAAAATATAATGATACAGTATAATATTTTTACGTTTTATTACTCAAAACAAAATATTCTTTATTAAAATAGGCAAAAAACCCAATAGCAGTGTTATTTCTCGTCATTTTAAAAAATATTTAAATTGAGATAGAGCTATTGGTTCTAAACATCTGATGCTAATAGACGCTCCTATTTCGTCCAATTATAAAAATATTTAGGTATATTTGTTTATGAAATTAATAGTTTTACAGCCTTAAATTTGTCTTCATACGTAGAGTACACATTTAACTTTAGTTAAAATATAATTATAAATAAATGTTTTATATAACTGATTAAACAGTTTAATAAATTTTTAACAAAATTATGATTATAACTTTTTTGATGATAGAACAAACGTGGCAACACACAAAGTAAGGAGAATTGATTTGAAAAATGAACCGGCTTCGATTTTGAAGAGCTGATATGATAAAGTGCACTTTCTATTCCTGTGACTCATAATTAGTCGAATTTCACAAACAGTACCATTAATGACGATTTAGATATCGTTTTCCGTGTTGTCAATGTAGAAACTATTACAAGCTTGTCGAGGGCAAAACAAGCAACATTGGAACTAGAGAAAGTAGCGTTGTATAGAATCACATCTTAATATCTACAAATATCTGAAAGTTGTAAATAGACAATTAGTTTTCTATTTTCAGTCTCTTTTAATCTCATTTGAAAAGGATTTTTATAAATTAATAATAATTAAATACATTCTTAGGATTGTTTGTAGGATTTTAGAGATGCATATTACGGGCAGGATTATCCGTGAATCTTATTGAATCAGAAAGTAAGAAAATATTTTTGTAGACACCTCTTCCCCCTCCCGTTGAAAGCACTAGTACTTCAGAAAAGCAATCCTGTACAAGAGATGCAGTAACTTATCTACCACAACACCGAGAGGAAATATTACATCCTTTCCACGGTTATTTTTAATTTCTTCCACCAATCCTTATCATCCTTCTTACAAGAAGGTCACGGGTTCCTTCCGATAGATAATAGGTCGTCAAGTACGCGAAACTACAGAAGTTATACAAGATCCATAGTACCTACCTTATCCTCTCATATATTCACTATCCATGACTATCCGCCATGGGCGATAATAAAAATAGGGCTGGATGTCATGAAAAACCTACCATATCTTTCTGAATATATAACAAATGTATTTCTTATTGCTAAAGTTACTATGGACTTCTAAATTGTATGAAAGATTTTAATATGAACAATTAACATTTTTCTAGTTTCCTGGAGTATATTTAGTAATTTTTGTTAATAGATTTAAATAACCACGTGACGTCACAGTTAGTTTCATAAAGATTAGTGTGCTACAGACAATAACACAGCATGCGAAATGACATAACAATTCTAAAGTTGTGAAGCAAGAATATTGGTGCTTTCTGTTAAATAAACATTTTTTCAATCTACTGATAATCCTTATGTAAATCTACAACATAATACCAGTAAGAACACGAAAATGCAAATGAGTTATTGATAGTAACAAGAAAGACAACAAACAAAACATACATTTTTTAAAATTTTATTTTACAAATCATACAAAATCATGTTTATATAAAGTATAACCTCCAATCTAATTTTAAAATATTTTCTAAATTAAATTATAATAATTTTATTGTAACTAATACAAGTGGCATTTTAAAATGTAAAATTTTTTTAAATATCTATGAAATTTGTATTAACACAACTTGTTTTTAATTTATTATAATTTTTAAATTGAATATGTTTACATTTATTTATTGAATTGATATTAATAAAAATAGCTACAAGTAATGGATACATGAGTAAATGAACTAATGTATAAGACTATACGATTTTTTAATGCAATACACATAACCCCTCAATAAGTAGAAAAACGTTGACGTCTTAATTTGTCCCACATAGACACATCTTTCTGAGCACAGTAGGATTAACCTGGGGATTCAACCCAGTCCAAATACCATGGTTACCAAAAACTAGAAGGGTTGTTATAAACTTCCTTAGCTTTAACTTATTTCCAACTTACCTCCTCATTCTCCTTCCGGCCCAGCACTGTATCAAATAAACACTTGCCTATACCACGGGGGGTGGGGTTTCTTCATCGTGACCAGGAGTTTTTTATTATTATTTAAATCCAATCTAAATCCATATTAATTTGCACGTACTTTATTGGGAACAATTTAAAAATCAATAATCTCCTTAAACAATAAAAAAAATTAAATAAACACAATCAAAAACCAAATTAATAATTGTCCCCTCTGCATATAGGTCGTAAAACCTTTCAGCTAATCTCTCTCAGTTCAAAGCAAGTGTTTTACTGTCTTTACTACAACATATGCCTTACTGAAGGGCCTACACGACATTTTTGCTGCCTATAATTATTATACTAAATAACATATTGAAATAGAATTTAAAAAATCTAAATAGCGTTATCTCATTTTTGTGATTGTCAACCGGACACCTTGGTGAGTCTAGGGTGAGGGTAAAATATGCAATATGTAGGGGTAGAACTTGTCCTTCGACAAAACACTGTAAAGAAATCGGGTAGTGTCGAATTGGGCCCACGATCTGATAGGATCGTAAAAACAACGGTTGAATTGGGCCCATACCTCTACAACCATGGCCTGCAAAATAGAATGCTCGCATCCACCTTAGCTTTAAATACATTCTACAACAGCTAAAATAGATGATTGGTTACGGTCAGATGGTGGTCAAACATCTATTTTAGACGATTGAAACATCTTTTTATATAAATATAAATAGGCATGCAATAATATGTTATGTTATATGTGCACAAAATGATAAAACCTCCTGGCCACACCATTGCCATGTGGCCATTGGAACGGTTCAGCATGTCAGCGTTACAGGGTTAGACACGTAACGGAATGCTCGTTTTACCTGACGAGCCTTATGTTATTGTGTAGGATTATTCGTAAGTTTAAATATTAAATAAAATATGAAAGTACAGTATTTTTGATGAATTTTATATTTCTTTATGTTTTAGTGAAGTTTTATTGTATTTATTTGCTTCCATTATGTTTTAGTCTTTAATTCTATCGTACATTAAAATAAAAACTAATTGTCGATCACTTAACAAAACTAATGTTGCCCGACTGACCAGGGGCCCAATTTAACCACTACCTTTTGAGGGTTGACGGTAATCCGTCTAGGGATGTTTTGACCGTGGGATCAGTTCGACCGTGTCCAAAAAATCAATTGGACGGCTAAATTTAAAACTTGGTCGTATTAAATAATAATAGCTTCACATTTATATTTTGAATTTACAAAATATATTGGTTTCAAAATTATTGTTTCATAGAAACAAGAAGTTTTGTCGTTTTACTTAAAAACTCAAGTTAAAAAGGAAGTTAAAAGTGTGGAAGTAGAAAGTGTAAAACGGATTCGTTACAAAGAGAATGAGCGAGGAGGGGCAGTGAATTAAGTAGATAACTATAGACACCAGGTACAGTAAAACCACAATTTTATTTACTTTTATATAATGTTTACAGTAAATGAAAATAAGGTTTATCACAAACAATTTGTAAATGTGGGAATTTAGAAAGGGCTATTGAAGTTATTCAGTCGTAAGGTGGAGAAGATGTAGGGCTGTATGATGGTCTGTTATAATATATCCTAAAACGTAGGCAGTCCATACTCAGTTGGAGGAGGGGCTGGTACAGGAACGGGGGCAGGGTAATGAGGGGCATCAGCTTCTATAACGGGCCCAGCAGCAATGCCTGCAATGGGAGCTTCAGGTTTTGCCACAACCACGGCCAACAGGAGGCAGGCGATGAAGATTGACTGCAAAAGAACAAGTACTAAATAAGCAACATAAGCATATTGAAAAAAATATTTATTTTGTGGTTACATTTATAAATATACTGGTAAAAAGTTTTAAAAAGATATATATGAAAAAATATTTGTTAACATTATTTAAAAAAGGTAAAAAAATATATATCATTTCTACCTTACGCCAATATTTACCAATGCTTATTGTGGTCGATAATGGAGTAAATATATCTTTCTTCCAATTACAGAAATTTTATTAAGTTGTTAGACTAATGTTACTTTTAAATACCTTGAGAATAGGTGAATATTCTTAATATATGTATATATATATATATATATATATATATATATATATATATATATATATATATATATATATATATATATATATAATAAATTAAAAATATTTCAAAAACAAGAATACTTTTAATGAATATATTTATTCAAAGTTTTTCACCGATAAAATAGTACCAGCATCTTCAGGAAAATAATTATCTAATAAAATATTTTTTTACAAAATTTAATCATATGTGCTACAAACGACCATATGTTTATAAGTATATAAACTTATATGTATATATAAAGTATAAAGTATAAGTATATACAATACTAATAAACATATGGTCGTTTGTAGCACATATGACTTAATTTTGTACAAATATTTTATTAAATAATTATTTTCTTGAAGATGCTGGTACTATTTTATCGGCGAAAAGCTTTGAATAAATATATTCATTAAAAGTATTCTTGTTTTTGAAATTATTTAAAATTTATTATATATATATATATATATATATATATATATATATATATATATATATATATATATATATATTAAATATGGTGATATATTTTCTTGTAATATAGTTAATAAATTTAAAAAATTTCAAAAACAACAGTACTTTTATTAACAAGAATAATATATGCAATAAAAGTATTCTTGTTTTCGAAATATTTTTAATTTATATATATATATATATATATATATATATATATATATATATATATATACGATTTAAATTAGGCTTAAAGTACATTATTTGTAAACAATAGGTTCAAAATCAATTTTATAAAAAAAAAGAATATATTAAAAGAAAGAAAAATGTCAAAAATAATTAATTAAAACATTTAACTTTTTATATAGTTTAATATGTGTTTTACAATCTACTGTATACATTATTTATTTATTGTTTTTACTCTAGAATAATATTTTTGTTTTGGTAGTAATATATATGTTTGATATTCTTTTAAATTACAGAAACTTGTAAAAATTATGGGATTGACTTTATTTTTTTATACAATAGTAATTGGCTACAATATGTAGATATCATAATATATATGACTAAATTTCTAAGTTGAATATAATATTGATTTAAGAAAGAAAGAAATCCAAATTTTGTATTATTTGAGACAGTTTGAAATTTGTTTTTAACATTTAGTGTATTATACGTAATATATTATAAATGTAATAATACAGCTAAACAGAATGTCACAACTTATCTTCTGCGCAAGTATTAAAGTCTCTTCGGGTGTAACATACCTTGTACATGTTGAATGGATCTAGTTGCTGTTTGAGAAGCTGACGTAGAATACTGTTAATGGTTCTCGCTCTAGACTTTATACCCAGTGAACGATAAAGCGTCATCAGTAAGCCTGACTTTCGTTATGTGTTATTGCTTTTGGGCTGTTTGCGGAGTGTAATTACTTGTATTTACTTAACAAATGTTACTACTTGTATTCCATAATAAATACACACAAACCTCTTAACCACAAACTTTCTTTATTTTACCCTTATGTACATTTCAGTTACCAAGTAACCGACCTCATAGGGATAACATACAAAGACTCTTGTATTCCATACTTACACAGGATTTTAGAGTAATGAAGAAAAATACAAGCAACGACAAAACCTGAGAGTGCCGAATGTTATAAAACAATTTTTTTATTATAAATATTGCACACGTAACATTTGTTTGACTTTGCCAGGCACACAACTAAAAATTTTTCTGAATATAAATTCCTAATTTTATGGAAATTTAGTGGTACATTTAATTCAACATGGTTAAAGAGAGATTATAGAAATTACATATAAAAATGTGATTAAATAAATAAACCGTTTCATTGTTGGAATATATTTATAATGCTTGTTTACTTAAAGGAATAACTGAATAAAATTATTTTTAGTAATTAATAAAATATAAATACACATAAATGTAAATTAAATAAAATTAATAATTGAAATATCAATAATTTTTTATTTGAAAATGTTTCGTGTACAATCATTGCTTGACCTATATATTTTAGTTATTAAATTTTCACAGGGCTATAATTGAAATTTAAAATGAATTTATGACACTAAACACAAATGCTAATATTAAAATGCATAAATTACAATTTAATAAAATATTTTTTTCATATTTACCTTTTTTTTAAATAGCAATTTACATATTGAAACTGGATTAATTAGGGCTTTCTAGGAGCATATAACTAAACCAATAGAATAGGTTTGACTCAATATGCAAACTTCAACTGAAAATGATGTTTATTTAACGTCTAAAATAGAGGGGAAAACAGCTGTTGCAAGGAATTGTACGTCGTACGTTATTCGTAACAAATTAACGAATTAATGTGGTAAAATTGTACTCAACAATATCAATACCTATATAATACATCTAAACTTACAGTAACCTAACAAATCTACTTTTCCTATTATAGTTATTATTTCTTCAGGAATTCATGTATTGCTTTCTATTAATTCATAACAAACTTTTTTCAAATTTTCTGTTTGAAGTAAAAAGTTTTTTAGCGACGCATACAAAATCTTATTGGATTTACAAAATCGCATAATTTCCGTCAGATTAACAGCGTCAGTATACATTCCACCAGGCTAGGCTCTGAGTCATCTCAAAGTGAATTAAATGATAAGATAAATTCTCATCCAATAGCGTGTTCTCATCCATTTTGTGTTATACGTTACGTTATAGAACAGCTGTTTTACCACGTAAATAGGGACAGGTATATTATATATAGACAGAAACACACACACACACACACACACACACACACACACACACACACACACACACACACACACACACACACACACACACACACTCACACACACACACACTCACACACACACTCACACACTCACACGCACACACACACACACACACACACACACACTCACACACACACACACACACACACACACACACACACACACACACACACACACACACACACACACACACACACACACACACACACACACACATACACACACACTCACACACACACACTCACACATACACACGCACGCACACACACACACACACACACACACACACACACACACACACACACTCACACACACACACACACACACACACACACACACACACACACACACACACACACACACACACACACACACACA